>CABHPH010159649.1:21432-50578 GCA_902168325.1 Peromyscus nudipes
CACTTGGTAGCCCAGGCTGGCCTCGAACTCAGAGATCCGCCTGCCTCTGCCTCCCGAGTGCTGGGATTAAAGGCGTGCGCCACCAACGACTGGCCGAGTTTTAATCTTGTTTGTCTCAAGCCAATTAGTCAACAGGAAGTTCATTTCTTTCCTTAGCTCCCAGGGAGCATGCTAATCTGCTCTATCAGCAAAAGGAAACAATTTTTAAGGTAAAGTCTGATTGAATAACCTTTAAAGACCAATTCATCTATCTTACAGTTTCCTATTAAAAGAAAAACATGATGTTGATAGGGCATAGTAGAAGACAGAGGAAGGAACAAAGACGAAAAAAAATACATGTTCAAAATGAGGGATATCAGAACAACAAAAAGTGAAATTTACCTTGGAAGCTAGAAAGAAAAACTGAACAGAAACTGTAAAACATCCAATCAACAGGAACCATAAAGCTGAGACAAATTATAAATTCTTAGTCAGAAAAGGAGTAGTTAAAAATTGTTATTCTGCCACCAATGCAGTATGTAATGATGTGTTCATAAAATGTGTATGTAATTAACATGAAACTCATGTCACTATTAAGAATACATCTCAGCGATAAACTCAAATACTTGAAAAATTAAGGTTGCATTACAGAAGTAGGAGTAAAAATACAAGAGAATTTAGGACAAATTAAAAATAGGTATGAGTAGGGAATACTCATAAGACTCTCTGAATCTTAACTTTCACAGTCCTTCTGAGAACTGATCATGTCTTCCTTGCCAGTTGCAACAATATTGCTGCATTACAATGCTGCATCACTATAAAGATGTGTAGACAGAAGGGGCTGTGCTTGCTGGCCGGTGTGCTTATCTCAAAGGTAGACTTACTATGTATAGGGGACAGTACCATGCATGGCTCTACCTGGCATCTGAGCACAGGGTTTTATTTAGTTCCAGGTGAATACCATCCAATGACCAGGGTTCACAGAAATTTATTTCCCAGCAGGCACCATACATATGCAGTCTTTTTGTGGATAGCTTTTTCTGGCAAACAAATCTTTACCAAGTCAGTCATAACTCTGCAGTGAGACCTACCTGGTGTTCAGCCCTGTGGGAGGAGCAGGGCTCCAAGGCAGATTTGCTGCTATTTCTGAGGGCCATCACCTCAGTCCTGGGGGTAACACCTATTTCTCTCTGTTGTTCTTATATGCCTTAGATTTCTCTCAACCCCTGTGATCAACCCTTTCGCGCAAACAGTTAATTTTTTTTCTTTAAACTTGGTTCATTTTCCTGTATGGATTTGTTTCAGTAGACTCAGTCTTGTAGGGAAAAGGGGCTGGTTAAAGAAACCCACCCTGACCCTGGAGCCCAGAACTAGGGAAAGATGGCTCAGATAAGGCCAATGAAAGAAACAGTTTGGCTCAAATCAGAGCCATCTCTGCCCCGGCCAACTGACTTGTGAAACGAACCAGTCACAGAGCAAGACAGTAGAATCCTGGCCCTGGAGCCCAGGAGCAGGGAAAGAAATACAGCCTGGGTTTGGGACCTGAGCCAGAGAAATGAACACTTTATCCCCAAACCCAGAACCAAGGATACATGCCCTGACTCTGAAACTAGTGCCAAAATAACAGTCTTGGTCCCTAGACTCAGAGTCAGTGAAAGAAATGTGCCCTGGCCTTAGAGGAAGTGTCAAAAAGCCAAGAAAGGCCAGTGAAAAAAACACAGTTTGGCCCTGAAATCAGGGCCATCTCTGTCTCTAGCCCACAAAACTTACCAATCCCTGGGAAGAAAAAAAACTAACCAATCACGGATTGACTCCCCCCACAGGACATCGTACATAAACTGCCCAGCCTGGTCAGTTGTGAGCTGTTCTCTCCACCCTGGTAGAGGCAGCTATTCTCCTGGACTCTTCCTTCCCAAATAAATCTCTTTTAAAAAAGAGTTTTGGGTGTGAAGACCTTTATTCACTACTGAACAGAAGAAGCTTGCTGAGACATCCCTCAGTGGACAGAGCAAGGAGGAACTAAACAGAAGATCCTTGCTGAGATGTCCCTCAGTGGACAGAGTTACTGAAAAGTAACACTTTTCTCCTGAGCCTGAGATTTGCTACATTTTTGCAATTTCTTAGGCCGGTGAAGGAAAGCTCTGCTAGGAAGCCCCCTTAAGTGGGGACTGAGCAAAGCTCAGCTGTAGTAGATATCCAGGAGAGAAACAAGATTGCTACATCTGCGGGGAGACTTCCCCCATCACATCAGGTATAGCCCAACTTTAAGTAAGGTCACCCTGACTTTCCTGAACAGTCAGGATACCTTTCCCTGCTGAAGCAGTTCCAGGCCTGAATTTACTGAGAAAAGTCAGAAAAACTTCCCCTCCAGGGTTGGGCTGTCTCTTTGCAGCTCCAGCCACCAGAGCTGTCCTAAGCAGCTCAAGGTGTTGCCTGACTCCCAGGTAGCCAGGACACCTCTCCCCAGAGTTGCAAAACTCATGTTTTGGGGCTGAAATCTAGGACCAAACCCACAGAGTTGCAACAAATTTACTTACAAGGCTGAACTACTGATGTCATTTCATAATTTTCTGGAATCCCCATTTCACCTCATGCTCTGATCATAAGTGAAAAGACCTAAAGTACTTGTCAGTTATCTTAGTTCAACATTTCCTAAGTAGATGAGTGTTACGTTTCAGGCTAGGAACTAATTAGGCCCTGTCCACCCACAGCAGCCCCCCTCTCAAAGCTGCTATGCAACAAATGGCACCCCCCACCCCCCCCACACAAGAGCCTATCAATAACAGACACTCCAAGTGACCAATTCCAGGAAAATAGCATAATTCTCACTTTCTTAAGAAATGTATAGGATCAGGTTATGAGATTCTAAGAGACAGAGAATGACCTTGACCCATCTTTCACTTTGATAATGGGCATACCTTAACTAGGTATGCTCCCTCTCTCTCTGTTCCCCACATCCTGTAAGTCCCACATTAACAAGATGCCTTCCTTTCTTCCTCACACTGCAAGCCCCACTCCCCCAGACACCCAAGTCTAGCCAGCCTGAATGAAAGCTATTCCTCTGAATTACTCAGCATCCACTTAGCAAGGGAACTCTCCCTTTCTCTGACATCTGGGACCTAGCTCTCCTGGGAGCCTTCTACCTCTAGCCTTGGGGGCCTGGCCTCTTAAGATCCTCCAGCATGCAGTCTCTGTGGTGTTAATAAATCTCTAACCCCAAAGGCAATCTGCTTCAGTGTGCTCCTTGAACCCAAACCCAGAACCTTTCTCTGAGTGGTTTTTAATTTCTCTAATTTGATAAATAATCCTTACCTTATTTTTAGCTACCTCAGCTGCCATCATTTCAATCTGACCTTCATAGGCTTTGATGGCTTCATTCACAGCATCAAGCTGCTGTTTATTAGATGCATGCTCTCTTTTGAGCTCTTCTAGCTCCAGAGTGATTGCTTCAACTTCCTACAGAAACATGGCAGTGAAGGTTAACTGCTAGCCAAGAATTTAGCTTCAGTGATAAACATTAACAGTATTCTCATTTAAGTAAGACTAACCATTTAGTATTAAAATACCAACAAACCAAGTTGTTTCCTCAGAAAAAAAAAGAAAACAGAAGCTTATTTCCCTTTAAAAATGTATAAGTTTTATGAGGTTAGGAAACTGCATAAATTAATTCCTTTACCTTTAATTATACTAAAGCAAAGTAATAAAATTCTACATAACCTATGCACTAGTGAGCTTTATTGACAAAAGTATTTCAGCAAGCAAAAACTTAGGTTTCTTGATTTTGTTTTCTAATATAGACTTTTAGTTCACTAAAAAATTATTGTGAAACTATTTAATGAAAGAATTTTAAGCTGGGTAAAGAGGCAAAATTTAGAGTGTAGGGTGTAGTCTTTGGAGATGTAAAAAAGTTCATGGTACTATTCAAAAAGCTCTGGCACTCTACAAAAGATATTAAAGGTAAGTCTACAATCCTAAGACACTTTGTAAATATATCATGTTTTTTCTTCAGTTCCTGACAGTGCACATCCACAAAACTAATGATAAACAGGAATATAACCTGATAAGACACATGCCACATCACGATTTGCTCCTGATTTTTGACTCTCAATTGCAGGGTTTACAGAGTTTACAGTGTTTGGCTTGTAAGATGCATAATTTACAATTTAACAAGGTGCTTATTTGGAATCAGCACTAATGAGTAAGGCCAGCTAATGACATTTCCCCACCTTCCGTTCTATGCCGATTTAAAAAGACTGCCACCATTTGAAGGGGGGTTCTTACCTGTTGTTTTTCTTTCATTTTCCTGTTAGATGCATCTGCCTTTGTTTTGGCACAATCCAGTTTTTTCTGAGCATCCTTCAGTTCTTTCTCTCTTTCAGCTTCTGCATTTTTCATTTTATTCTCCAATGCTTCATACTTTTCTTCAGCTTTCTTTTGGATTTCTTTGGTGTTTTTTAATGTCTCCTCACTTTCCTCTGAATCACAAGGTAGTTAAACATGGCTAATTTAATAACACAGATAAAAGCTTATAAATCAAATTAATATAAGCATTGTGGCTGTTTTGGAAATGCAATAATGAAACATGAATCCCACTAAAAGCTGTATTTGAGATCTGTGAAATTATTTCTACTGAAAGATCACAGTTTTATTTGTGTGTGTGAGAGTGCTTTTGTTTTTAAAATGCTAAGAATGAAACTCAACCTTGCATATACAAAGCACATGGTACACTAGTGAATTATGCCTCCTATCTTAGAGCTCAAATCAACACTGGTGCCATACTATTTTTCACAATTTAATAGTTAGCACGAGCTTACAGTGATTCTATCTACTTATGGCCACCAAGCAGCCTTCTATGATGAGAGAGGAGGACGATGAGAACATGTTTAGATTGAAGCTGAGGTATTAAACATAAGCAAACAAGGAAAAATGGATAGTCTCCTATCATGTGTGACATCAGTCAGAGCTAGGACCCGTTATGCAAATGTAATTCCAGAAGCTAACATTGGACAATTTTCCATTACTTTTTAGTACAGAATAAAATATTAGTAGAAAAATACACACACAGATTTTTGTCACAATGAATGACAAAAACAAAACAAACTGCTATATACAATCAAATTATAATGAAGAGGGAAAATAAATATAGAACACTTCAGGAATTTGCATAGGAAAGCATCAAAACATGTTCATGAATGAAGCTGTGTGAGATTTCTGAGACCTTTGAGAAAGCTCCAAGTAAACAAGGTAAGAGTTTAGTAATCCCTGTTCCTCCATAACATGGGTTCTTCTTGGAATGTACTTTTGTGCCCCTTCCAGGTATAATAATAGGAGTGAGTTTTACTTTAGATTACCCATCATCTAACCCATTACTATTCAGAATGATGTTTCCAAGCATGGATTGTCCTCCTGACTGTATACAGTGTGAACTAATGTGACCTTGCCCTCTTGACTGTATATAGCCCAAACTTGTGACTTTTGCTCATATGACCTTGCTTAAGCCTCAAGAATACTCTCAGACTATAAATTGTCTGATCCTCTGAATAAAGTTAGCTAATGTATGAGAGTTTAGCTTGCCTCATTTTTAGGATCACTCTCCTAGGCAACAGGTAAGTAGCTATAAATTGCATTGTACTGAACATTAAAAACTTTTGTATGTAAACAATGGGAGAAAACAAGTTACTTACAGGAAAAATGGGCAAATAGAAAGCTTACAGGAATAGAAACATAAAGCTCCAATAAACATACAAAAAGTACCCTAAACCTTAATGATGAGCGAAATGCAAATTAAATCCTAGCTTGAATGCTATGCCACTTCTTCACAACTGTAAGATTAGAGAATCCTAAAATGTCTGGAAAAGAACTTAAAGAAATGAAAATTTTCCCATATTGATGTAAGTGAATATTGGTAAAAAGGAGACAAAGTTTGGTGTTGCATAATAAAGACAAGGATGATCACACCCTAAGTCCTAAAAGTCCCACACTTGAACTTGTCCTGCAGAAAAACGCCCACATGTGCTCGAACTCTTTAAATCTTCTGAGTATCAGGGAGAGGAGAGCAGCACAGAGATTTGGCACATCGGGCATCTCACCAATGGTTTTTTTAAGGGCATCTAATTCTTCTTGTTGTTTATGATAAGAGCTTTGCTGAAGTTTGGTTTGCAACAAATCTCCCTCCTCTGTCTTCATCTCCCATTGCTGTTTCAGTTGCCGATACCTTAAAAAGACAAGTTTATAAATCTCCTTGGCATTTGAGACATGCATTCAAACTTGAGGCTCTTACCTGAAATAAACTCCTATGTAATACAAATAAAATGAACTCACGTAAAATAAATAAAACGACGTGCCAATGGTTAGCATGGAAAGCTATCACTGAAGGTAAACAATGATCAAATAACTATTCTCAAAATACCCTTAATTTCAGAAAACACTAAAAGTAATCTTTGAATTAAGTATTTAAATGTATAAATATACCTATAAATACCTATACACAATCACTAATTACTATAAAAATAAAATTAATGACAATTACATAAAAATCCCCCAAATCTGGCACCTACTTATTAGTTCCCATTTTCAAATGTCAGCAAAAAAATACTACCCACTCTTCATAGGGAAACTGACAGCTTAAGTAGTCGTGTATTTACCTTAAGCATCTGTAATATGCATTTTATCAGTGCTATACTTCTACCCATGTTCTGGCTCCTTATCTCTTTGCAAAGTATTTAGCTAGCTCAGTTGCAATGAAATTTCAAGTTCATATAAATTCACAACATACCCTAGTCACTAGAAATTCATGAGCTTTGAGGAGAAAAGGATTAACCCAAATATAAACACTCTTGAGTATTCTTACTTGAAACTGCTTGACAGTAAATAAAAGAGCACTTTCTACTCCAAGTCATTAAAAAAATGTTAACACAGAAATTTTGAAGAAAACCACACCAATGTTCTGATACAATATACAAGAATGGCTTTTGCTGATCCTTACATTTCTAAATTTTCACAATCAGTTTGTTTTACCTCAGTGCTATTGTTAGTCACTAACCAAGTCTGCAGAATAAATAATCTCCTGCACCTGAAAGAAATGAGAAAACACACACGACTGCGAAGCCCAAAGCATTAAAAACTTATCAGCACCTTGACAGAGCTTCCACAGAACAGAAAAACTTCGGTGCACCTTTCTCACGGAAAAACAATTCAGTTGTTCTACAACCAATTAAGGTAAATGAAGATGCGGAGGAAAAATAGGTATTTTCGTATTGGAATTGCCACTCTAATGGAATATGAAGATCTCTTCCATATATACAGAGGATCTCAAGTCTTGGTGCAATTTTAAACTTCAAAAATTGAAATGCTACTGACTTACACAAATTTAGATTTACTTTACTTTCATTCAGTATCATAAATTCTGAACAGTGCTTTTATCAATCCCTGTTTATCATTTTCAAAGGGAATGGGAAAATTACAATTACATTTTAAACAATGCTTGTAAGTTTGCAGCACTCAGTGCTGAAGCTTTATGGCAAGCACAGACTTCAAGGTGACTATAGGGCCACTTACACACTATTAAGATGTTTGCTTTGCTCAGTAGTTGTATTTAGTAAAACTGTTCATGGTCATCCTACCAAAATTTCAGTACCTATTTCCTGGACAGTTCCTACTTCCTTTCCAGATTTACCTTTTGCTTTATAGAACTATTTAACATACTTTTACCAATTCGTGTCTTTTTCTGAGATATAAAAAACAGGAAGGCAGAAATATTTTAGTCACTTTCTTATGAAGAGTATCTGGCCCACACAAAGCACTCAATCAATATGTATTTGAGTATATAATGCCAAGAGAAACAGAGGTGAAATTTATGATCTCAATTTTGGAAAAAAATCTGATAACTGAATTATAAACAAGTGAAGTTAAAAGTAGACATGCATGCCAGGCATGCTAGCACAACTTTAACTCCAGCACCTGAAAGGCAGAGCCAAGTGGATCTCTGAGTTCTGGTCAGCTAGTTACATCATATGGTGATATTTTATTTGTGCTAAAATGTGATTTTTATTTGTATGTTAATAAATAAAGTTGTCTGGGGGTCAGAGCTAAAAGCAAGCATTTAGCAGAAATCCGGTGTTGGTGGCACACACCCTTAATCCGATCACATGGCAGGCAGTCTCTATATGTTTAAGGACACAGCCAAGCAGTGACCCGAACCTTTAATCTCAGTAAGAACCATAGAGACCTGGAGGTCTGTATAGACAGGCACTGATGAGGAAGTCATGTGGTTGTGTTTAGAACCAATGAGAAGGCAGAACAGAAAGGCAATAAAAAGACAGGACACAGGAAGAAAGTCTCTTTTCTCAGGGGAAAGACAACAGTGAGTGGTAAGAGAAGGTGGTCTTAGCTCTTGGCTACTGCTCTGATCTCTGGGCTTTTTACTCTTTATTTGGCTCTGTGTTTCTTATTTAATAAGACCATTTAGAATTTCATCTACAACATCATGAGACCCTATCTCACAAAACAAACAAACAAATCCAAAGTATACACGACTATCCTACACCTACATAAAAGAAACACTCTAAGAGAACATTCCTGGGCACATACTCAGAATCTACCATAGATATTTGCACATCCACGTTTTATTGCTGCTTTATTCACAACAGCAAGAAAACAGAAACAACCTCGACGTCCACCCATGTGATGATGTATATATACAATAGAATTTTATTTAGCCATAAAAAATGAAATTATAAAATTTATAGGCAAATTGATGGACCTGGAAATATTAAGTGAGGTGACTCAGGATCACAGAGATAAATACTTCGGTGTCTCATATGTAGATTCTAGCTTCTAAATTCTATGTATGTGCATTTGTGTGAGGAGTTGGGTGTGTCATGAGACTATGAAGGGTTCCATGAGGATGGAAAACAAGGTTTTAAGGAAAGTGTGCTGAAGAACAACAGACTACAGGTGACATGAATGTGGAAGGGGAACACTTGGGACAGAAGAGTACACATAAGGAGTGGGTCAGAGATGGGGTGAGGACTTTGTGGGGAGAAAGATGGGCAGAACCACCAAAACAAAGTATGAATGAAAGTGCCATAAAAAACCTGCTACATAGTATGCTAATAAAAACGAGAATAATTTTACTCTTACTCTCTGACATGAACTTGTCTACCTCCTCCTCAGGCAACACAATGATCTCAGTATCGAAGGACAGACAGAGTACTGCTCACTTAGTGCCGACACCTGATAAAGGCTACTACACTGAGGAAATTCAAATCAAGATCTCAAGTATCCTCTAGAGTCAATGCACAGTATCAAAGCATTCCCCACAAAGCCCAGGGGGACACCAATGCCACAGAGTTTTTCAAGAAAAGAGGTGTTTTGGTTTTTTTCCTATTTGCTTAATTAGACTCTGTTAACTTCTTTTAACAAAGACATTCTTTTAAATCAGAAAAAAAGTGGATAAAAAATTAGACTCAAAATTTACTCTAAAATTAAAAATAAAGTCAGTCAATTTCTAATAGTTTTCTATCCTGCAGAACATGTGTAGCTTGGTCCAGCAGAAGTCTTACTTTTCAGCAATGTTTTTAAGACCCGCTAATTCCTCTTCTAGAGCATGTAGTTCATTCTCCTTGATCCTCAGCTCATCTTGAACATCTTTGAGTTCTTGAAACTTGGTTAAAATAGAAGCTGCCTGGGATCTAGCACCTAGATAGAAGCAAATTAACAGAGGCTTTGGATATTATGTTAACACACATTTATTAAACATTCTTTTCTAAGGGAATTATACTAGAAATGATGCGAAATCAAATCTTCCGGTGAACTAAAGACGAAAAGGAATTTATTCCATTAACCAAGGCTTAACAAAGAAGAAACTGACAAAAAAAAAAAAAAATCCAAAAACCTTGGTAGATGTTCTACTTTATTGATTCAAAATAACCACTGCCCTACCTATTGGGTCTATCTTGCTAAGGCAAATTTTCCACTCCAGACATTGAACTTAGTCATGTAATTTGTTCTGACCAATGAAAGGAAAACAAACTCCCCTGAACATCAGTATATAATTCACCATTTGCCCTAAGGAAAGCATACTGAAAAGAGGATTTCTTCAGACTGAGTTACAGTATGAGAACAGGGACCAGAGGCAACTGACCTGTAGTAATTGTAAAATAACTGAAATAAACTAGCTCAAGCTAGTAGAGCTATTATATACCACCTCATAACTTGTCATAGGCTCTGAAGATGCAGCGAAACCATCAGAATCAACTGCCTTCACATACCTGTACTTATCCAGCAGTGACAGCTTGACATACTACGCTAACAAGGAAGCTCTGTAAGTTTGATGAAAGGATGCTAAGGTTAATTAACAATGCCATTAGAGCTAATAAAATACAGTATCATTTATATGACACTTCTTAAACAGAAACTCCAAGTACATCTGAATCAATTAAATCTCAAGAATTTCTTCTGCTTGAGATATTTAAAAATATTTAGTTTATCTTCCATGCAGACAGCACTCGTGATAATGTACTGAGGAGTGTGACACTTGATCACTTAATTAATTCACCTGGCCTATAAAGACATAAGTCTTTGGCTGGAAAAATGGCTCCATGGTTAACAGTGTTTCCTGCTCTTCCAGAGGACTAGAGTTCAGTTCCTAGCACCCAAGTCGGGCAGCTCACAAATAACTACATGCTCCTGGGGATCTTGTGCCCGCTTCTGGCCTGACACACAAACACAAACACTCACATTATCAGACATATAAGTAACAACAAATCTTACAAAAGAACATTTAAAAAGATATTAAAATGGGTTAAGAACACAAGTTGTAACCCGACTGCTAGGATTCCAAATCCAAACTTTGCAAATTACTAAGTTACTTAACTAGTGCTTTTTAAATTTCTGCAACTGCACATTAGTGATGATAATATATTCCTATCTTAAAGTTGTTATAAGGATTAATTATGTATTTAAGGCCCATAGAATAGGCTTTACAGAATGTACTATACATGTATAATCCAATTACTATTTGTGATTATTGAGCTCCTGAAAAGCTGCTAGTAACAAGTAAGAAAATTACTCTCATTTTATCAAATGTGAAGAGTCAATGTGGCTAGTGGCCACTGTACTAGACATTGTCTTCAATATTCCTGACACAGAATAAATATTATTTATTGTTGTTTTATTATTGGGACACAACATTAGAACATAATCATTGTGTGAGTTACTAAATTTGCTAAGAAAATGGGTAGTTAGGCTAAGAAATTACAAAATTAAAAGAAGTTTTTTTTTTGTGACTGCAACTGAGCAAAAAGTATGCACAAGCAAGACTATATACTAACATACCACCTCAGTGACTGGAACAGCCTAAGCACAAACAGGGGCAAGCTGTAGAAGAAGAAGCTACTGAGTTGATCCATGATAGTGTCATAAGCCACTGGAGGGCTGGGAACTACTCTTTTTTTAAAAAGAAACTGGGAGATAGAGACAGAAAGGAACTGCTAGAGGCACAAACTGTTTACCATAGAACTGTTACACAAGTGCATACACAACATACCTCCACTCAATGTCCCATGAGGATCAAATACATCGCCCCCAAGAGTTACAGTTCTAGTCATTATCCTTTTATCAAAGGCCACTTTTTTGGCATTATCCATATTGTTACAAACAAATGTTGTTCCAAAGACAAATTCCATTGCTTTCTGAAGTTCTGGTTTGTATTCAACCAAGGAAAGAGCTACATGAACGTTGTTAGGACCAACCTGCAAAAACAAAATATGTACCACAGGACATACTATTTTCTTTGAAGTATTATTATATAAACTAGTAAGATCTGCTACAATATATATTTAAATCATATATATCTACTATTAATTTTTTATTTAAAATATAATTTCAAACACTGAAAGATTACTAACTAAAACAGTTTTAAGTACAAGTGTTATCAGTTTCTATCAAGAAGGCAATACCAAGTTTGCACATCTACGTGGGCTATATAAACACAACTATTAAAGTACAGTAATCTCTTCATTAGCACACTTACAGAAAGTGTCTTGTTTCAATTATTAGTAATCTGTCCGTTTCAGTGAATGCTTTTTTATTCAAATTGTACTAGAGCAGCCACTTTGAAATGACAGAAATAAACACTGAAAGAATAAAAAGGCAGGGCAAGCCCCAGTCTTCCATCCTGACCCATGGCCTCTTCCTGAACTCTGTTTACAATGTCCAACTTTCCCATCTTTTTAGAAGAACCAAGCATTGTTATGGCAACAGCAAAGCACAGCAACAGCTGTTGTTCAGGTTTATCTTCTGAGGCAGCGGACACCATTAAACAGGCCTGGCTACAAACTCTAAGGAAGTACCTCTGCCGGTGTGGGAAATTCCCGCTCCCTAAACCAGGGCTGAACTACAGGCAAATTGTGTGAACATCACTTACACAAACTAACCCAAACAAGCACTTTTAATCTCAAGGACATTTTGAAATTTTCTCAGTAATACTAAATACACTGGCTATCTGCTCAGTACCTTCACTATAAGTGCTATTTGTGGGTTTTACCTAACTTTTTCAACTCAAACGCTTATAATAACTGCTCACTAACAAGCTAATTTTGTTGATAAATGTCATTAGCTTCATGTTTTTAATCAGCATTCAACACCCATGTAGGGGGCTTGAGAGACAGCTGTTGAGAACACTGGCTGCTCTTCCAGAGCACAGTTCAGTTCTCAGCACCCACATCAGGAAGCTTGGAACCCCAGCTCCAGGGAATCCAACATCCTCTTCTGGCCTCCAAGAGCACAGGTATATGACATATAGTCATACACATACATAAGTAAAACAAATAATATTGTCCTGGAACTAGATCTGTAGACCAGGCTGGCCTTGAACTCAGAGATCCACCTGCCTCTGCCTGCCAAGTGCTGGGATTAGAGGCGTGCGCTACCACTGTCTGACAGAAAATCTTTTAAAAATAAAAATGCATGGGAAATTTAAAATGTATTTCCTTGTATATATCTATTTTCTTACTAGCAGATACACTATAATAGGGCTACCTCATCAGTTGATTGGAATTCAACATGAGTATGCCCCTTACAATTAGTGTTTCCTAATATTAAAAGAGATTAACCATTTAATTAAGACAAAATGAGACTTACAAGATTCTGAGCGACCCTCAGAGTTTCAGGAGCAATACATCTGGCTGAAATTTTATTGAGAGGGATTATTGTGTACCGACGCTTCAATTCCCCCTTTTCTAGCAGCTTTTTACCAGTAACCTAAAACATGCATTTGAAATTTGAAGAAAAATTACTAATGGTAAACAGCAAACTGAGAATGTATAAAAGTTTAGGAATACATTATCAAATATATCTATGGTGTGTTTATTTCAAGTAGACTTTTAAAGTATATAAAACAGATTATAATTCAGTCTTACTAAAGGAGATGTTGACCTTTGTGGACATTCTGAATGAACTTGGGAGGTGTTTTTGCTAAGTGATGTAAGTCAGAAAAAATATCGCACAATGCCATGTACACACAGAATCCTAGAAGGAAAAACTGTTACAGAGTAGACCAGAAGGTGAGAAGAAGTAGCATGGAGGAGGGCAAACGCATAGACGCAGGGAAAAGGATACATATTTGTAATTTGAAAAGTTGAATGAATCTAGAGATAAAATGTATAGGATGCCTTCTTCTGGCCTCTGCAGGTACCCACACATATGTGGTGCTTGTGCAGACACATAACACACACAAAGTAAAGCTAAAAAATAAAATGTAAGATGATGGACTCTGCTTAATTTACAAGAACAAGAATAGTGGGAACTAAGAAATATAGATAAATCCAATGTGACAGTAGTAGGAAAATTGACATTCAGATTCCTTTACAAATTTAAATATAAACTTGCAAAGCAAAACAGAAAATAAAAAAAAATGGAATTAACGTTATCAAAAAATCATCAACTGATTAATTCCATGATATCATTAAGCAGCTTGGAGTTAAAAAAAATTTAAAAAGCACCAAATTTTTCTAGTAGTTTATGAATTTTCAGGCTAAATATTAATTTTTAAATTTTCTTTAATTCAAATTAATTTACCTCTGTGTCTACTACAACATTGTAGAGTCGTTCCCCAGCTACCAATTCCAAAGCTGTGGCGGCAGAATTATCTTTCACACTTATCAGAGAAGCTACAAGTCCTTTCACACAATTCCTATTCCAGTTCTTCTCTGGATCCCTAAAAACAGAGAAATCACCAAAAATTAATTTCAGGTAAATATTGTAGTACCTTAGTTAAGACCTCTAAACAAACAAATTAGTAGTTTTAGGAAAACCAAAATTTAAAAATGTCAGCTACTTTTTGAAAAGTAAAATATTTCAGTAAGTTAAAACACGTTTGTTTAAATTATAATTATGTGCATGCATGTGTCTATGTGGGGGTAAATGCACGTGAGTGCAATTCCTTATGGAGGCCAGAAGAGGGTGCTGTGTGCCCAAGAGCTGGAGATAAGCCCCCCTCACCTCACCCATGTGGGTGATGAAAACAGAACTTGGGTCCTCTGAAAAAGCAGTGTGTTCCCTTAACCACTAAGCCATCTTTCCAGTCCCTTTTAGCCAATTTTCAATGTAATGGACACAACTTTGGTGTTCTAATCTCTCTACTACATTTATGATTAGGACTGCCATAACAAGGCTGGAGCTGGAGCTCAGGGGTTGGCTCCCTCCCACGCCTGACACCCAGGATTCAATGTTCAGTACTGCATTGGAAAAAGATGAAAACTGAACAAAGATCCCACGTAGTGAAACAAACTGGAAGATGTAACAGTGATGCCAGACACCTGTGATGGCAGTCTGAGCAGAGAGAGACTAAATCACCCCATCTGCCTTCAGATGAGTGATACTAGTCGCTATTATTTTCACAAGAATCCCCCACACTCAACATTTGATGTACATCAATTAATATTTAAGGAAAAAATAGGAAATAAAGAAATGTAACTTAAAAATCGTGTGAAAAATTTCCAGGTTGCCTTCCAGTGTAAGTAAAACTGTGTGTGGGTTATTTACTGTTTGAAAATGTATGGTTTAAATCTCTTACTTGTATGCAAACCGAAGGTTGGGAAATCTGGCCAAGAGAGCTTCGTAAGTTCCTTTCAGATTACTGATGTCTCGAGAGAGCTGCCTGTGCTTTTCCAGAAGCCTTTCCTCTTTGTTTTCTGAGGGGTAATCACAAGGAGCTTGAAAGCAAGTCTTAAAAACATTACCACTTAAGGCAAGTAGGGCTTCAGCCTCTTCTTCTGAAGTACTCAAGGAGCAAAATGTAAATCTCTAGCTAATACTAAGGAAAAGGCAGGCGTACTACTAAATGCCTATCAAGCATCAAATGGACATGTTTCCAACTTCAAAATCATACCATTTTCAATCCAAGAAACAACATATAACTGAATGTCTACTGAAGTGAAAACAGATAAATGCCAGTTTTAAACTTTCAAGGGATCAAGCAAAAAATATCAAAAATTAACTGGACTATTTTAGATAATTTCATTGTATTTATAAACATTTCTTTAATGTCTACGAGTAGGTTAAAAAAACCTTATTTCCTTTGTTAGTTTCTATGCATAAAAACCTCCTAATGATTTGACCTTAAATCACTTAAGACAAACCTTCATAATTTAGTTTCTTCATTTCAGTTTCAAGTTTTTCCTTAGCTTTCTTTACAGCTTCAAAAGCTTCTTGATCCTTCTTGTAGCCACTATCCATCTTCCTAACTTCTGCTTGCTTACTCTTTAGCTCTTGTTGGGCATGTTTCAACTTCATCTGTGCCTGTGACAGAAGGGTGTAACAGACTATGAAGGCAGACAGCCTTAGCAACTAAACAGTTAGAGATTCAAATTAATTTACATGGAGACATCAGAACTGAAAATAGAACTGGGTAGTTTCCTGGATTAATACTCAAAAAGGGAATCATTTCTCTGTATTCTTGTCTTAAAAACATTACTATGAGTAATTTAGTACAAAAGTGCTTTTAATATTCATAAAGTATGACATTATTAACAAAGTTGAGAAATTTGATGAGAATAACTCTCAATAGCTACTTAAAAATATACCCGACGATTGCATACCACTATTTGGATCTCTTCCTTTTCAACTCATGTGTTTCTAACCTTATTTGCATATCTTTGTGAATCCTGTCTGTCAACAGCAAAGAAGCTGAACAAGACAATACAGAAAAGGGAAGGTACACTAACAGAAATGTAATGCCAAAAGTCAGATATTGAATGGTGACATGGTGACAGATTCATTTTTACTAATTTCTTCAGAGGAAGTTTATTAAAAAAAAAAACAATTTAAAACTTTTATAGTATTGAGTTCTTACAAACTTCATGCCTGTCATTTCTGAATGAAAAATACAAATATTTGCAAATACAAATGTTTTAAACTGATTAGAATTAATTAATAAAACAAATGTTTCCAAGTAAATCTTTTAAAGGTGGCCCCTTCACTTAATAAAAAAGCATTCATGCATAATTCCAAGCACTGCTACAAACAGCAAAGCATTTATCGAATTACAGCTCTTGACAATCAAAGGTTACCAATATTTAACAATGAACAAAGTGAGATTTTCCATATTAGAGATTAGACATGTATATTAAAAAAAATTCTTCACATTCAACTAATTATTTTCAAGATTTTGTAGCAACCCAAAGCACACTTGTGAAAAGTAGCTTCTCACACACTGCAGCCATCCCCACCCATGCTCAGTGTCTGCATGTACCTGTTTGGCCTCGGTCTGAGCTTTACTTATGTCATTTTTACAGGTTATCATCTGACCGGCCAGAGTGGCTTCCGCTCCATCTTCATTACTGGACAAACCAGCAGAAACAGCATTGAAGTGCTGCTGTGCAGCGGCCAAGGCTTCAGCATCTTTATGACTCGCTTCTTGAAGGCTGTGCAGCCCATCTGTTATCTTTTTAACTTCTTTTTCCTTTGCTGCTAATGTTTTAGAGTCCTTTGGGAAAAATGATAAAATGAAAAAGTATTTTTTAAAAAAATTCAATTTACTTGGTTATTAAAGTTCATAGCATTTTGAGGGGGCATAATAAAAAACACAATTTAACTGTCATTACCTCAAATTCTTACTTTGTAACTCACTGTTTTGGGTATGTGACACCTATATAATATTTTCTTTTCATATGGGACAATAAATCCAGGAGAAAATGGGATAAAGTTACTACATATTAAATAAGTCACTTAAGAAAGCTAAAAGTCAGTTCTGAAATCCATAAAAGTAAAACAATAGCCACCCCACACCAGCTTAAAAGTTTTAGATTAAGAAAATACATACAAAAATATTTTACACAGTGGCATAAGATTCAAGCACTGCAGAATAAGTACTGCTAATACTTAACACCTTTTAAGGAATATTAATTAGATATCTCACAGTAGACAAAATACCAACTAAGGAAAAAAAGATCTTATTTACATGGCCAGATATTTAGGGCCACTTGATTATTTGTGATTCATCTAATATGGATACTGTTCCACGACTTTAAAAGACATAGATTAAACCCTGTGTTTAGGGAGTCTATATTCTAAGGCAGAAAATATGGTAAAATAAGGGAAGGTCAGGAGACATGAAGTAGTAGAAGCTGCTATTTTAGGAACAAAAACCTGTATGGCATGACATTTGAGCAGAAGTCTAAATGAAGGCTGAACATGTCAACAGTCAGCACCGTACTGGAGACGGACTTTGAGTAACTGTGGTTGGAGTAGAGAATATAAAAGGAACCAGATGTCACAGTGTGAAACATACAGGAGGCTATGATCAACATCTGACTGAATCAGATATGACTTTGAAATGTTTGATATTAGACAACTTATATTTTAGTTTCTGTAAAGAACAAACTATAGAGTGGCTAGAGTAAAAGCAGAGTGACTTATAAGCCAGTACTGCAACAGCCCCAATGGGAAGGAATAGCTCAAGTGAACTTTCAGTGATGGACGTGAGATCATGATCAACTTGAGGCTTTTTGGCCTAAATAATGAAGAATGTGGTCATATCATTTACTGATGTGGAAAATTCAACATCGGTGGGAAAAATTTATGACTTCCATTGCAGATGTGGTAAGTTTATACACTTTGTTAGTTACTCAGGTAAAAATATTAAGTGCCGGAAAAATGAAAATGTAATTAAAGGACAATTCTCCAGATAGCTTTGAACTGACCCAGTTCATTCCCCACTTAGATGAAGTTCTTAAAAATAACTGCAGAATGTGCTGGTAATGCAACTTCCCAAGGCTGTGTTGTAATCCCTTTCCCCCGTTAGGAGTATATCCTTTAATGCTTTAACACAGTCTCTCACATCACACTAGGTAAATCCCACTTCACTCAGTGTATAAGTCCTTCATCAGGGTGCTTCCTGAGGTCCCTCAGCTGCAGGTCAAATGGATATAAACAGATGCAACTCCATTCACCCATGACAACTTTCCAGGGTCATGTGGGAAAGGCCCGCAATATAACCCCGGCTCCTACATAATCACCACCTGTAGGAAAGAAATAAATCTGCTTCCCATAACTTGCTGTGTCACTGCCAGGCTGGTAACCAGTGCACAGTGAATGAATATGCTTCACAAAACTGGGGATCCTGTTTGCTTTACTGAAAAAGCAAAAGTGGCTTTAGCCGGATAAGCAGCACAGAGTAGCCATGTCTCACAGTTTGTGGACACAGACATGGCCTGATATTTTAGGGAGAAAGACACAGTAAACTGGAACTAGGCTACTCTCTCCACAGAGTAATGAGTTGGCTACACACATCTGATGTAGAGGGGTGGGTGGGATGTACAAATGTGGGAGTTCAGCACAAGATCCAGTTTGGGGAAAATGTAACTTCATATCCCAAAGGTTAGAATTCTCAGAAAGTAGGTTACAGGCCCTGAGCCATGTGACAGGGAAATAACACACAGTATAGGCCTCCAGAGAAACAGACTACCTAGAAGAGAGACAGGGAAAGGCTGGGGAAGATTTATATAGCCTGCTAAGGTATCTGTTTGCTAAAGGGCTACTGCAGACCCACAGGGCTGTTCTGGTGGTTCACCTCAATGATCAACTGATGAGATCTAGAATCAGCTGGGAGATGGGCCTCTGGATGTGCCTGTGGGTTATCTTGATTAGGTTAACTGAGGTGGAAAGATCCACCCACCGAGGGTGGCGCCATTCCCTGAGCTGGCATTCTGAACTGCACAAAGAGGGAAAAGTGAGATGAGCACAGCATTCAACACTAGTTGCTTCATGTGTAGTGGGTAGCCGTTCCAGCTTTGACCTGGAAGTGCCACCCCCATTGAGGCTTCGGTAACTGTCATGAATAGAAGGCGGAGGAGCCGAGAGAGGACCCCTGAAGACCCAAGATCCAGATGAGCTGGCTCTCTTGGTTCCTGGATCCTGGACGCTGGAGGTAGACCAAGCAGAGTTCTCCAGGGAACACTGCTGGACTGCGCCACACCTTTCCCAGACCCTGTTACCTATCCCTTCACTTGTAAGTTACCCCACAAAATAAACCTCCCTTTTAACTATGTGGAGTTGCTTTAATATTTAAACCAATATCTATGACTGAGAGCAATGAGAGCAGCCAATTCAACCTCTTGCTGTGGAACTTCCCTTCAACTGTGAGCCAGAATAAAACCCTTTTCCTTTAGGTTGCTTTCTCGGGATAGTCTATAAAAACAGTAAGAAATTAAGACAGTGGACACTGGCACTGTTAGTTACTCCTGTCAAGATGAGATACAAAAAGAAAGGAATTCACTTTTCAAGGTTTTCTTAGAAAGAAAGTTATGATGATAACACCAGATCATGAGATGAATGCAGTCATCTATAGTGCTTCTTTGTTGAGTGGGGCCCTTTAGGCCATTTTGGGTGCCAGTGACCCTGGTTCCCACTGCAGAATATATTATTTGCATCTTCATTTTGGCTGCTTATGGAACAGAACACCATCACAGTCTGAAAGGCTATGTCCCCTCACAGCTAAGGATTCACACCACAACAGTGGCATATACTCACTTCATGCCACATAAATTTCCCATGGCCCAATAGGCTACTCAACAAAAACCATGATCACCCAGACATAACTGTGCGAAGTGAAAGCCTCATACACTAATCCCCAGGACCACATAACCAAGAATGGTGAAACACACCTATATCTCCGCATTTGGGAAAGTGAAGACAAGGTGAAAGTCCACGGCCATACTTAGCTACATGGTTACAAGCCACCCTGCTACACTACATCAGGACAATCCCTCCAGTCAGAAAGGCCTTTGAGGCATGGGGACTATACTATCCCAAAAGGCTGACTGCCAACACCACTTGGGCCAAATCTCCAAGAAGTATCCTAGATTCAGTCTAAACAAAAGTGTTTGCATTGGTGGAATCTATTCATCAAACTCGTGTCTTGGTCCTCTTAGTAAAGCTGTCAAGTTTGAACAGGGCTGTTCAAAGCACTGAACAAGTTAGGGTATGGACACTGCTTTTAAAACCTTGTGAGTCTGGTAAGCCCAATGGAATTAGGTGTTGCTTCAACCTCTATGCATGCTGACTGGAGCCTGTGCAAACCGTGGGATGGCCTACGTCGTGTTTGGAGAGCTGGTAAATAATGGAATCCTGTACCCTGGGTATGCTAGAGGTATCTCAAGGTCTGACCCCTGAGAGTGTGATGCTCCACTAGGTTAGGAGCCTAGAGCTGTACGCTAGGTATACGGGGACCGACCTGGAGGTATACATCAGTCTGCTATACAAAGCAGTCAGTGCTCATCATAGCAGCTGATTTTTCGCCACTCTCATAGTCTAGGCAGCCCGTTACAATCTTTCAGTCTCCTCGAAACCTACACTTACAACAACAGCGCTCCTGTAAGCTTCCTGCCAGCCCAACTGAGAGGGGTGATGTGTGACTGGAAATCCCTGAAAAGAAGCTGTATCTGGCTGTGAACAACAACAACAACAACAAAAAAAAAAAAAAACAACCCTGGAAGGAATCTGAGTTTGCAGAGGCTAATGGATTGACTGGAATTTCAGTACAGAGGAGAGATTAGAATTTGGTAGGTTCAGAGACTGATTGTTTTATCTTGGGCTAGTTCTGGCCTCTGCAACAGCCACGCCTTGCCCCACTCTATCTGAACTAACACCTCTAAGAATAATTAAGAACCTCTTAGAAGCTATTAACGTAGTAGAACACTAGATTCTGCCAATCCAAGAGCTAAGTGTCTTCGGATAGCATCCTAAACAGCTCCCTAGTCTCATTATACCTGCCTCCCTAGTGTATCCCCCAATGTATTTTAAATTTGTCTTGATTTATGACTTATTTGTTCTGTAAAACTATAAAAACCCCATGAAACTGCTTCCACGTTGGAACATGGAATCTGGGGTAACCTATATCCGTGTTCCCAGGCCATGGTCACTTAAAATACCTCCAGAATAAATTATTTTGTATTCCCTTTAAAAATGAGAGCTGTGACAGGGTGTGGTGGCACTTGGGAGGTAGAGAAAGGTGGATCCCCGAGTTGGAGGTCAGTCTGTTATAATGAGCCTGTTCTAGGACAACCAGGGCTACACAGAAGGAACCCCACCTACCCACCTACCCACCATCCACCCTCCCAAAGAAATGATGAGAGCTATAGTTTTTAAATCAACAACTACTAGCACCTCTAGCTTTGAAGCCAGATCTCTTCTGTAACAGTACTTGGACTACCAGCATCTGGGCCACGTCACTGCTCCAGGCAGGCAGACAGGATGGTTTCTAGCTTGCATACGGCAGTGGTTCTCCTAGGTCTCTTTAGGTGTGTTCTGGCTGAGGCTCTACAAAGTTGCACTGTTTATCTAGTGAAGTGTTACACCTAATGAGACAAACCTCTTCCTCCAGACTTCCAGCTGGTCTTAGGCAAAGGAAATGTACTAGCTTTGCTAAGGGAATTTATCTAGGAATCAGGAGAGAACACAAAACAGCTTTCTAGCCTGCCCTGAACTAACTGAAATTTCCTCTTTTGGCTTATGGACCCAGTGGATGGCTGTAGAATTGGCTGATAATGTAACATCCTGACTTATGAAGGGACTGGTATTCCAGTCCTCCTCCAGCCACTGGCCATCCTCAATCTAGTGTAGCACCTCAAATAATCTTGGGACATAAAACCCAGGGCAGGCGGCTTTCTGAGGTTCAGTGACTATGATGCAGAAGGGATTCTACCTCTCCTGGGGAAATTTATCTGAGCTTGAGGAATCAGCTCACAAATTCTAGACTGTTGTTGACCTTCTTTAACTAAAGTAATAAACCTGAGCCAGCTTCACAAATTATCTTGTGTCTGTGTACTTTGTTTTAATAGTCAAACTGTTTCACAGAGTTCATGGAAGGAGTCAAGTCGGGCTTGGATTTGAAAGCGTGAAATTTTTGACTATATTAAAGATATAGGAATAGAATTATCCTAAGAAGCGAGTGTAAACAGAAGATGTCTATGCACTAGCCTGGGGCATGCTAACATTTACAGATCAAAAATAAAGGATACAGAAAAGGAGACAAAAAAATGTAACAATCAGTAACTCTTGTGTTGGAGCTAAAGAACCATGCAAAAATAAGGGGAAAATGAGCTAAAACCAAGGCAGAGGACCACACATTTAAGCCTTAATAAACCTGATTTAAAAAAAAAAATGAATTGAACTCAAAAATAGATTTCTGTATTTGGGTACCACAAACATAACTGTTATAACACACTAGCCCTGTTTTGATATTTTACTTAAAAAATTATTATTGCTTGTATTTATAGATTATATATAACAGTATCTGATAGAGCAGTATGAAGAACATTTTGTTTTCATACTTTTAAAACGTCTACTTTTAGTCACCTAGTGGGATCATCTTTGAAAAACTCATGTGCTCCATCACACACATCCCCTATTGAGACTAGATACTCGACTTCTTGTTATATGGATGATCTATTCTTTACCAGCCCTTGCAAAGCCTGCCTCCTCTAACTTTACACTCATTTACCCTATTCTCACCTTCTCCCATCTGTTTCTGAATCATCAATTTTTTTCCCATTTTTTTTGTTTTTTTGTTTTGTTTTGTTTTTCTTTAGACAGTGTCTCATATTGAAGCCAAAACTGATCTGAAATTTGTATCTCAGCCTCCTGAACGCTGGGACTAGAAGTCTGAGCTACTATATCCAACCACTGGGTTTTTACCACCAGTGTACATTTTATTAATTATTTTGTATATTTTATTAATTGTTCCAAGTAAAGTCAAGCCCCTCTTCCAAATTCCCCTATATTACCGGTTAGTACCTCCATTCTTTTCTTTTCAAGGAAATGTATCTTAAGAATATTTTTTATTCACTGGGCATGATGCATCACATCTCAGTAATCACTAGGCTAATGTAGTAGAATCACAACAGATTTGAGATCAGTCTTCAGTACAAAGGGAATTTCAGAATAGCCTGGAGTACAAAGTGAGAGCCTTTAAAAACAAATAAAATGAATAAGGAAGGAGATGGAGGTTGCAAGGAATGCAGCTCAGTTGGTAGAGTTCTGCCTTAGCATGGAATGAGGCCCACATACTCGCCATGACAGTGTACTCCTGCAATCCTATCATTTGGGAGGTACAGTTAGGAGACCAGAAGTTCAAGATCCTTTGAGTAGTCTGTGCTAGGAAGTTAAGACCTTGCCTCAAAAAAGAGGAAAAGAAATCATTTAGTCTCACTCATGTAGTTTTCTGCTGTCAATCTATACCATGTGACCACACTATAATTAGGATCTCACTTGGCCTTCAGAACATTTACTGGCACACTTCCCTTATACCTATTCTTTTCTCACTTTATTTGTTCGTTTGTTTATACCACATCAGTTATCACTGTACAAGCTTTATATTTTACTTACCATTTCCCCAACTGGACCTAAAAGGGAGAAATTTTTTTCTTTTTAAATCATTTTTCCCCACTTTTGTATTCCTGACTCAAACAACTATACTTACCTGGTAGCAGACAATAAATATGAACAGAATAGACTTAATATTCTGACCTGCCCCTTGGGGCTGCCCTGTGTCCTGACTGAAAAAAAATCCCTCCCCTTCCTCTCCCGCACCCCCTCCACTCCCATGAGGTGTGCACCCCTGGACACAACCCCCCTTTCCTATCTTCTCTTCATCTCTCTATTATAATAAACCATTTCTGCGTGGATGCAGTGTCTGGGTTGTGAATGTCCACCCGCTGCCCTGCCACCATGCCCACATGGTGTAGCTCACCCACCAGCCCGCCGCTGCATCTGCCCAGCATGCCAGCATGGTTCCCTGCACAGCAGAACACCCTCGGGTGCCCTGTGCATAATTCACAACATAGACAAATGAGCATAACTGGAAAGAAGTTCTATTTGCTTACCTCAACCATGTTTTTTTCTAGCTCTTTGCGTTTGGTTTCTTCACTGGCCAAGTTTTTCTTCTTGAGGTCAAATGCACTTTGAGACTTAGTATTAACTCGCTGAGCCTCTGCAAAAGCATCCTCCAAAGATCGGAGTATGCCACCAGTTTCCTACAATCAAATGTACACAACTCACATCACTTAATGTGCTAATGTTACAATTTTCTCCTTTTACAAGCTGTATCACTGCTTTCAGATTAACAAACCAATGTGGAAAACATTGCCCAGTGAACCCTAGTTATGCTACAGTTTTTCTAGGGTGTTTATCTAATTTGTTTGTTCTGACCTTATCTTTTCTTTTCTCCAACTCTTCTATCTCACAAGTTAGAGCCTTTATTTTTTTTTCATTCTCTGATAGTACTTCTTGAAGCTTTAATATTTTATTCTGCATTTCCTTTAGTTCCTCAGCTGAGCGCTCCTTGGTATCTTCAGCCAGCAAAAACTGGTAAGCAATATATAAACGACTCAGGTGCTCTATTTCTCGCATGACTTTTTGGTACTCCAAGTATGAAGACCTTTCCTGAAAGAAAAATTATAGGAAATAATAATTCAAATTTCATACTCTTAAAACAAATGTAGGGAGAACCTCACTATAGCAAAATTGGATCAAATTTCTCTTTATATGATCTGATAGTTTTTTGTCTTTAATGACATCACTTTAAATTTTTAGAGACTTTAACCTCAGAACTGGCTTTTAAGACAGCATTATCCCACCTCTAAAGAATCCTATATGGCCATCTTTTTTTTAAATTACGATCAAGCAGTTGAGATTAACAAGGTTATAAACTGGTGGTATAAGTCTATAAAGTGCATATACTGACTGGGACACACTGTTAAATGTATTTGACGACAGTGTCACTATGATTCCTACAGAACTTTCAAGTACTACAACAACTTGCTTGCATATTAGTGACACAACTGATTCACATGAGGACCCACTGAAGCAACATAGCAACTAAACTCCAGAAGCTGCAGATAAAGAAAAATTCACAGTACTTCACTGCCTCTCCCTGCTACCAGATTTAGAAAGAATGTGTTAAAATAGGAGTCCAAAGGCTAGATTGATATTTCTAATCTATTGTTTGCTACTAATGAAAAGGGGGGTGCCTTCGGACCACAATTTTTCAGCTTTTCCAAATTATCTACACTATCAAGAGTTAAGCAATACCAAATTTCAATGAGTACTTAGTAAGTCTAAAGTAGGCACATCTTCAAAAACAATGTACTTTACAAACACTTTTTTTCCCCCACTTAAAGTTTTATGCCTGGGGCTGCAAATACTATATCCAAGATTATGAAGATTATTCTCTAATATCATTTTTACTTAGACAGGAAATGCATATCTACTCCAAGTAGAAGGCTGAATTATAGAGTACTAATTTGAATGTATTTTTTCCCATAGAAAAATTCCCAAGAAACGGTAGACACATCTGCAGTATTTATGTAACTTAGGATCTGTCAGCAATATTGAGAACCATCCTAACTATATATCAAACATATAGCATATACCTCTTTTAATTTTTGGATAGTTGGAGTAATCTCTTCTTCCAATATCTGGAAAACAAAAGGCAGGCAATATTTTCAGTAGGTCAAGTACCAATAGAAAATACATCTAAGCATTCTGGTTTTAAGACATAGTACATGAAAGACTATGGAGAACAGAACTAAGAGGAGCAACGTTTACTTTAAGCTTTACAGCATAAACTCCAAATGCAAGATTCTTCTCCAAAACTATTTCATGTCTATTTAATTACCGTTTTTATTTCTTTCAGCTTAGCCTCCTTTTTTTCTATAGTTTTCTGGGCAGCTATTTTTTTGTACTCATACATCCTCGTTCCAGCAGCTTCTTCAATCATGGATAATATCTGGAATGACAATTGTATTAAGAATTCAAAGCAATGTGTCTCACTAGAATTTAACATTAATTATACCACTACATTGACCTCAACAGGATTTTACTAAGTAATATATAACCCCCCTATAAAAGTTAACCAGATTAAAACATATATATGACCATGGCACTTAACTAAAGAAATATTTATGGCTTCACTCTTATTTCTGAATCAAGCCTTCTGCTATACTAATTTCCCAATGTTTATCTCTTCTGAAATTGAAGCTACTGATTCTTCCTATTTTCCTGATACAAGTCTAAAAAAGGCAATTAAAAAAAAAAAGTTTTTTATGTTTTAAGCTTGCTCTTAAAACTGTTTTAAGTTGGACTTCAACAATTTTATTCCGAGGCTGAAGCATGGCATATATGCTTAATGACGATGGCACATGCATTAGTGACAAGTTGTGACAAGTAACTTTATGCTTCTGTTTCTCTATTCAGAGTGAGGGCAGTGTCTTGTGCCACCACTAGTAACTAAACAAAGCAATGCAAAAGCATGCCAGCACCTTTTACAAAGTTCCTAATCATCTTCAATCCCCATCTGCAGAGGATCATTTCTTTCCTGGAATTCACTATGATTTGTACACGTTCACCAGGCATTAAATTAGTAACTCTCACTAAGACATGACCTTAGTGAGTACACTTGACCTTATTTAAATTGAGTAGTGATGTCGGTGACAGACTCTTAAGGAGTAAAGAGCTCATCTCATCGACCAACTACTTTCAAGACGGTTACAAGTCCCTTGCCCCACCTCATGTTTTCTAGAAAAGCAGCTAATTTCATATACTTTTTTTTCCATCAGGTTTTTCCTTGGTAATTCATCCCAACATAGAAGACTAGTTAGCTATACTGTGTTATACAGTCAAGATCTTATGGACATAGTGCTAAATATTAAGCTATTTTTCTAATAAGAAACTACTTTTAAAATCAGATTGCCTGGAATAAACAGATTGTTGTTTATAAATAGTACTCTTACCTCTGGTGGTTTCATATTTAATACTTTTGTAATTCTGCCCTGAAAAGAAAACAACAAATTTAGTTTAACTACAATGAGCTATAGAAAAATGTCAACTAAGTAGGTCATTCAATGGGAGCTGCTGGAACTCACTCATCAGTGACACAAATTAAGTTCCTAAGTGATACAAATTACACAAGGTTAATTCAGGACATTTACTTCTGAAAGGGTCAGTAATAAAAATGTATAAGTAGAGATTCTAAACTAGACATGTGGGCTTATTAAGCATTTCTTGATTATTTTTTAAACCCTGCAATCTATCTTCTGAAAGCAGATCATCTGACTCCAGGCCTAAAGTGGAACTGTATTTTTCCCAGTGGCAGGAAATCATCAACTATATTCACTTCCCAAACCAAAACCTATTTATCCAGGCCTCAGATTTACAAGTCATAATTTAGAGTTGGTTGAAAGTAAGCTGTCAGCTTTGAAGCCAGATTGTAGTGAATACATTTTTATTTTAGTTAGTTTGGATATATTCCTCATAATTCATGCATTACGGACTTAATCACCAATGTGATGATGTTGGGAGGTGGGATGTAGTAATAGGTGGCTAGTGAAGAGATGAATGATATTTAGAGTGGGCTGCTGTTTACTAAGCACATAATAAAAAGTGAGTTCGACCATGCTTGCTCCCCCATTCTCTTGCCCTTGTATACCTGTGCCATGTTCACTGTCTGCAAAAATAGACACAGAAAACAGATATAAAAAAACCCCACGATTCTCTTATGTAACAAATGAAAAACAAAAGTAAAACCATTATGAAAGATACGAAACGATCTAATAAGATACCTGCATGATGAGGAAGTGAGGGTTGTTAACATTCAGGCCCACAGAACAAAAGAGATCCTGGACTCTGGTGTTATTGGCATTCACTCCATTGATTAGATATTTATTTCTGCCACCAATAACCACCTAAAAAGGAAGTATTTAACAACCTTTAAGATAAAGGAACATTTTTGTACCAAAATAATAAATGACAAGATCTATTACCTTGCACTATTCTGCATGTAATGGCACACCCAATCCTGAGTAAATAGTGGAAGATGTGTGTCACAGTCAAAAGGTCACTAATTCAGGTTAGGACAACTCAGGTACTTTAACTACTAGTTCATGTAACTGCACAAGCCTGTTAACCTGCACTGGACTAAGTATCTCATCTAGGTCACATCTAACTTGATTTTTCCAGAATGTATAAAATGTATTTTTCTTTCCCGATCATGTTCTGAAACTGACTACACTTGGAGGTTATTAACTGTCTTTCACTTTTTAATGGGAACAGAAGATACTAAAAGCTAAACACATGGATTTTGGTATGAATTCTTGACAAAACTCTAAAAGGAGTTCATTAAAATGGCATCTGACAACTTCAAAGAAAGAGAGTAATGGCACTTCAGCTTGGGCTCATCACAACATTCTAGATCCTGTCTTGTTCACATTTTACTATAATTCCAAAATTTCCATTTAGGGTATGACTGTCACAGTTACCAAAGTTTGAGAGACTTCCTTCTCAAAATATACACCTAACTGTATTCAAGAATCCCCAATACACACCAGTAATTAATAAATACTGAATAAAGTTAGTTTACTTTTTTTTACAAGATTACTAGGTTGGGAGGTATGTCCATAAATAAAACAAGAGTTTTATACAAAAAAAAATTTGGTAAGAATACAGTCTCATGACCCAAATAAAGATAGAAAAAAATTATGTAGATTAAATAGGTATGTAGAGACAATTCCCAAAAAGCAGCTGTTTATGGCTACTAAAAACCTAACAAAGAGCTGAATTCTATCCTGCCCTAGCCAAATAAATAAATAAATAAATAAATAAATAAATAAAT
>CABHPH010159650.1:0-37584 GCA_902168325.1 Peromyscus nudipes
ATGGAGAGTACCTTCCTGTCCCAAAGATGTTGGGACATGGGGTACAGGCTGTACGCAGGCACTGACTGGACATATTCATGTTCAATGACACATTTCTTTTCTGGTAAGTTTTTATTGTTACCTCAATACATTTCCATAAGTTAGCTTTATTGCAAGATTGCTCCTAAATGATACAATATTTTACTCACAGAAGAAATCTGTATCTTTCCTTCTGAGGTCTTGGGCCATGAGTTTGTCAAGATTAGCTGAAAGATACATGAGTGTCTGCTGTTTCATTTTCTCCTCTTGTGCACATATTTAAGACTTTCCATGTGTGTGAAAATGTGAAGAACTAATCAAGTCATAGCTTTGAAAATAATATTTATTACCAATCAAAAGTTTAAGTTTGTGAGGCGAAATCTGAGCTTTGCTTAATCTTAATCACACTTGGACTCAGTCAATGTGTCCAATGCTCTGTGATCCCATGGCCATGAAACCTTGACTCATGTGCAAATTATATCCCTTGTCACCTTTCAGAGATTTGAAGTTTTATGGAGCAGAGCAATTGTGCATGACAATTACTATAAATGAGGCTAATAAGACATTAAGAGAAGAATGCTCTATATTTTGGATGTTTTTCATTCCTAAAGACAAAAATAGCAGAGAAGCCCAATGGGATAATGGTTACTCAGTTTGGAATGGTATTGCTTAAAACCCTACTTGTGCAGCAGACTGGATAGCCTCAGACCAAACCATCAGCTTCCTGGTTATCTTTGATTTCTTCCCATGATTGAGATTTAGGAACCTTACTTTTTCTTTTTGTAATCACTTTCTTCCTGAACACTGAATTCTTGCCATTTACAAAGAGGATGGGTGACAACATAATCAATAAGACCTCATCAATCTTCAATTTCTGTAATTATATTAGTATAGAACCTTTCATATCCTGAGACCTTATTCTTTTTATTAAATATTTTATTTCACATTCGAACATGTATATGTGTTTAGATAAAATTCACTCTATTCTCTTCTTTCCAATTCTTCCCCTACACCCTGTCTTTGAAACCACAAAGCTTGCCCCCAGTGACACACCTTCTTCCACAGCCCACATCATCTAATCCTTCCCAAACAGTTTCACCAACTGGAAACTAAGCATTCATATATAAGCCTATGGGGACCATTTTCCTGCAAAGAACCACAGTGTATAATTGTTCAATTTCATTCTTCCACACTTGGATATTTAGAACTCTAGAAACAAACTGTTGAAGAGTGCTGAGCAGTGCTGATGACCAATACTGAAGCTCAAACTGTTGTCAAGCTACTGATAACATAGCTTTCTTTGACCTTGATTTATACCTTTTTCCTGTTTGTATATAACTACTAGTGCAAAGTTCACAACTCTTTCTACTATATGACAAGAAGGGAAAATGACAAGAAAACTTAGTCACTAGTTTTTTTTTTTTTAATCATTGCTTTTAAGGCCAATGTAGCTGTTTGATATGTTGTATTAAAATAACACAGTTGTCATTTATACCTACTGGGAGAGGGAAATCAGTTTTCTCCACTAGAGTGACACTGTGTTTATCACCTGCTCCAGGACAGGCCTCATGTTCAGGAGTAGTTGACCAATGTATAATGAACTCCATACAGGTTTTTTGGTTTGTTTGTTTGCTATTGTTTTGTGTGTGCTTTTATTTCATGTTTTTTTTTTCTGTTTAGATGTTGTTTTATTTATTTATTTTTTGGGGGAACTTTGGGGGGTTTGCTGCATTTGGATTTTGTTTGCTTGTTTTTTTTGAGAAAGAACTAAAAGTTGGGTGTGTAGGGAGGGGACAGGTATCTAGAAGGACTTAGGGTGAGGAAAAGAATATGATAAAATTTATTTAAATTTAAAAATTGTTTTAAATAATAAAAATAAAAATATATGATTCAGCAAGAACAGCTAAGCAAAAAAAATAGGCGCAGTTGAAATTCTGTTCTTCTCTAGAACTTAAAATAAAAAAAGCACTTTAAAGATATATTGAGTAACTAAAGAACAGATAAAGAAAATGTGGTACATATACACAATGGATTACTACTCAGCTGTAAGAAACAATGACATCGACCCGGAGAGGTGGCTCTGAGGTCAGGCGACAGGCCCGCGGCGGCGGCAGAGGTGGTGAGTTCGATTCCAGCGACAGTCAATCATCTGAATGACGTCATGGTCATTCATGGAAAAAAAAAAAGAAACAATGACATCATGAAATTTACAGGCAAATGGATACAACTAGAAAATATCATCCTGAGTGAGGTAACCCAGATGCAGAAAGACAAACATGGTATGTACTCACTCATAAGTGGATACTAGATGTAAAGCAAAGGATAACCAGACTGCAACCCACAGCTCTAGAGAAGCTAGGAAACAAAGAGGAACCTAAGAGGGATGCATGGATCACACTGGGAAGGGGAAGTAGGTGAGATCTCCATGAATAAACTGGGGGCAACGAGGCAGCAATAGATGGGAGGGGATGGGGGATGAGAACATGAGGGAATGGGATAGTTGAGCTGGGGGAGGGACAGAGTAGGAGAGCAATGAAAGAGATACCTTGATAGAGGGAAACATTATAGGGTGAGGGAGAACCTGGTCCTGGGGAAATTTCCAGGAATCCACAAGGATGACACCTGTTTAGACTACTAGAAATAGTGGAGAGTGTGCTTGAACTGGCCCACCCTGGTAGTCAGATTGGTGAATACCCTGTCATCATAGAGCCTTCATTCAAGAACTGATGGAAGCAGATACAGAGATCCCCAGCCAAGCACCAGACCAAGCTTTGGGAGTCCAGTTGAAGAGAGGGAAGAGGGATTATATGAGGAAGGGTGGTCAAGATCATGATGGGGAAATCTGCAGAGACAACTGAACCAAGCTCATAGCAACTCATGAACTTTAGACCTACAGCTGTGGAACCTGCACTGGATCGGACTAGACCCTCTGCATACAGGAGATAGTTGTGTAGCTGGGTCTGTTTGAGGGGCCCTTGGCAATGGGATCAGGATCTATCCCTGGTGCATGAGCTGGCTTTCTGGAGCCCACTACCTATGGTGAGATGCCTTGTTCAGCTTTGATGCAGCCAGGAGAGGTTTGGTCCTGCCTCAACTGAATGTAACAGGCTTTGCTGAGTCTCCATGGGAGCCCTTACCCTTTTGGAGGAAAGGATGGAGCTGGGAAGGCTGAGGGGGAAGCTGGGGGTAGGGAAGCTGGAGGAGGGATGGGAGGGGGAATCTGTGGTTGATATGTAGAATGAGTGGAAAATTTTCTTAAATTAAAAAAATAGATATATTGAGTATAACATCAGGTTTAAATTCTGCCATTTGGTTAAATAGACATTTTCAAACAAAAACTAAAATTCCATATTGCGTAGATAATGTGTGCAAAAAGCAAGCCCTTGAAGTCTCCAGCTCCAAACTTTGGTTCATTTCTTATTGCTTGGATTTCATCTTAATTTCTTCTTGTTGGGTGTGTAGACTAAACCAAATGATGATAGTATCAGTCAGTCAGCATTGACTCAGTCCCTACCCCTCCAGTTCAGCCCCAGTGGGAAATTCATTCACTCTCCATTCCTCTAGAATATTTACCTTGTGCTTCTAAGTGAGGCCAATTTGAGGGTGTGCAACCCTGCCAGGTGCGCTTCAGTAAGCCTATGTCAGGTGACTCTCCAACTGCAGATCCAGGAAACATAGGTGGAGGATTGGGGTATTATTGGGATCTTAAAAAGGAAATAAACACATTCATACATAAAAAAATCTAGAGTAAAGTGGTAGGAAATATCAGAATAGGGAAACATTGAATTTTGCAAGATGGAAGAGGAAAAAGAAGGAGAGGGGGTAGGGTGTCTAATGGTTTTCATAGTGCTGGAGGTAGACAGTGGGGCAGCATGTAAGCATGGGGCCCTAGTTGCTCTAACACTATGAAAACTGCTTTTTAGGAGGAGAAGACAGTCAGGAACAAATTGAAGGAAATTATGTCCCCAGAAAATGGAAGGAGTAGAATGCAAGAGTTGAGTGTGGCTTGAGGCAAATAGAGGCTTTGCATGTCAGGAGGATTTGGATAGTTCATCTTGAAAGTTATAGAAGCCACTTGAAGGGTTTCCCATGATTCCGGGCATCTCTCTACAACTGACTATCATGTTCTGCTTATAGGTCATGCTTAAAGAGTTACTTACAACCACATCTTACTTAGATAAAACTCCCAACATTTATTTAGATAAAACTGGAAGGCAAAAGGCATCTATGTGCCAGTGAGGTACAAGGGAAAAGCAGGACATTCCTTGCTTGGTTTGTTTTTGAAATTTTGAGTTATCTGAGGACACATTTGTAATATAACTGGAAAAGAAACAAGAGTCACCTTAGTCAAAGGGAACTGAAAAGGTCACATAATGGAAAGAACACAACAAAATACCATAGCTCACAAAATAAGAATTTACTTTCTCATGCCTTTAGAAGCCATACATGCAAGATCAGGGTCCCTTAGCCTGTGGATTCTGAGAGAATGCCGCAGAGTTCATGATATGCTTCACCAGCGTAAGATACACATTCAAGTCTTTACAGCCACTTTTCTCAGTTTCAAGCAAATATTAAGTATTCATAAGTGTTGTATTTTATTGTTTCCTATTACAGAGTGCAAAGAATCAGAGGGTTGCTTGGTATTAAATGGAATGGAAGGTAGTGGAGAGAGCACAAGCTACAGAGAATAAGGGAGATGAATGTGTCCACTGCTGTGTTGGTCTATACCAGGGACACAGAAGCCTTACAGTCAAAATCTGACTCACTTTCTACTGCTGTTAATACAGGTTGCAGGCTATTCATTTATCTATCTATCTACCTTTTACTTATTTTTAAAAAGCAAGGGAACAGAGTGTTTTGGATTTCTGTCTTTGTTTCCTTTCTTTTGACATTCTGGATCATTTTCCTAGATAATGACATATTTTGGTGGTTAAGATTTAGGTTTAACAAGCTCAAAGGAACTCATGAACTTTAGAATGACAGCTGTGGAACCTGCATAGGACCAGTCTAGATCCAGGAGACAGTTGTGTAGCTGGGTCTGTTTGAGGGCCCCCTGGCAGCGTGATCAGGATATATTCCTGATGCATGATCCGGCCAGCTTTCTGGATCCCATTGCCTATGGTCGGACACCTTTGTCACCCCTGATAAAGCAGGGAGGGGCTTGATCCTGCCTCAGCTGAATGTATCAGACTTAGCTGTCCCCCCCATGGGAGGGGATGAGAGCTGGGGGAGGAAAGGTGAGGGAGCGGGAGGAGGAATGAGAGGGGAATCTGTGGTTGGTATGTAAAATTAACAGCAAAAAATTTAAATATATAAAAAAGAATTAGGTTTAAATTCTAAAATCACTTTTTTTTGTGCCTCACATACTGCTTATAGCCTAATGCAGCTTCATACAATATTTTTAATGAATTGAACATGAAACAAAGTTTCATGATGATTATAAAGGGTTGGCTAAATCAAGGAGTTTTCGTGCACATTGTATTAAAAAAGAACAAGTGGAATATAAAGGATTTCTTGATTAGACATCAACAAATTATTGAAAATGACACGACAAACATCTGTTTCTCAAAAGTTCATGAAAATAGAGTCTCCAGATTTCCTACATATGAGCAAGAAAGAGACATGTGAGAATCTCTGAATTTATCTTGTTCATACCAGAATTACCAGGAAAAAAGTCCCAATAATGCTTGACAAATGGTTGTTGATCATTGTTTCTTGATGACACATAAAAATACAGTGTGGAGACTGATTAATTTTCACTCAATTACGAAGGACAGCAATAATAAAATCCCATTGTATTTAGCTTAGTGGAGATTTATTTATAAAAACAAAAGAGCAGAGAGAAAATACAAAATTAACTTTTTAGGTCTAAGCAGGTCAGTCACACTCTGAACACTTTTTCCTGTAGCTAAGAGACATGCAAGATTCTCTATGTGCCTTCTGGAGTTTGTCCTGCCTCAGCCTAGAATTGTGGAGTGAATCTGGTACCTACTGCTACCACAGAACACCAGCAACTACAGTCTGAGAATAGCAGCGTTTCATAGCAGTAGAGAGCCTGGAGCCACCCCTATCTAATGTTCATTACTCCTCAGATGTCCCTTGTCTACTGTTGCACGGTGTAGCTGCATTCCCCACTATAGCCACCTCCATCTACATATGGCCATTGAACACTTGAAACATGACTAGTCCAAACTAGAGCTATGAATAGTGGAAAATACACATCAATATCAAAGGTTCATTAAATAAAACATTTGTATTAGTTTAGTTAATACGTGATATATTGGGCTAGATAAGATACATAATTAGAATTAATTTTACCTAGTTATTTTGTTAACTACTAAAAAATTTAAATTATATATATATGGCTCATACAACATTTCTGTTGGAGATTGCCACTCTGGAGATTTACATACATTGTAGATTCATTTCCTTAGTCTTTCTCAGACTGTAGGTAGAAAACCATGGCATAATCTCAAAAAATAAAAAGGAAATTATCAAGAGGTAAATAATTATATCTGAGAAATTACTAGATTGTGTCAAATATAGGACTTATATAATTGAGATATGGCATTTATGGAAATACAGATACTAGGTAAAGGTTCTGATATGGTGGCAGACAGTTTCACACATGTATTGGCTGCCTGAGAGCCCATATTGCCCCTCCTTTCATTCTAGGGACTTATTCCCAACGATGGCAGCAAATTTTCTACCAGTGTAAGACAAAGGGCACCATATATCCAGCTTCTTTTTTTTTAAATTCCTATTATCTAGCAGTGAGAAACAAATCCCCAAAAGGATGTTCTGCTGAGTTTCTACTTTTATTAAACAGGCAGTTGGGTAGACAACATTGTGATCAGATTTCCAGAGCAGAGACTGAGTGGACATTTCTCCACGTCCTCAGGTCACTGAGTCTAAAAGGAAAGAGATGGAAAGACTGAAAACCAGTGAGTCCAATACCAACAGCTCTGTGTTGTTTTCTATAGTAAAAAGACGAATGAAGAATTCTTTATATACACAGATGGTGAAGGTAGGCAGTTCAGAATCAAGGCATAGCTTTTTCCTTGTGACTTTCACCAATTATTGCATCATTTTTCCTAGAAAAGAAGATGGATGTTAGATGCTAGAACTCATTGAAACTACAGAGATATGGTCTGTACCATAAAGCAATGTATTAATTCATGCCAAGACCTAACAATATTAAATCATGCTCACATTCTATATGCTATAATGATTCTTACCTGAGCAGCTACTATGTAACAAATGTTGAGGTGGACAGAAAAACAGTCATGGCTTAACTCTGCTATTGATTGCATGCTCCTGCATGATGATGCTGTCACTAGCAGCATCTCACAGATAAGGATATTGTGCATCAGAATTTGATGACTTTCTAAATTCTCCAGGTAGGTCATGCCTTTGGCACAATCCTTCATTACTTAAGGAAATCCATTTTCGTATAATCTTCAGGTAAGTTCCACATGAAGTAGCTTTTGTTAAGTTACCTACACAAGATTAGAGTTACAGGGAAGTGTGGTCCAAGGCTTTTCTATTACATTGAACTTTCAGAAAATTACTGAGATCTCTTTGCCCTAAGACATGTATTTAAGTGGGATTATGAGGAGGTAGAAGATTGTATTCATCCAATAAAAATGGGAATCAAGACAATAAGCATTTGTATGCAAAATAACCAACAATAGTGTACTAGAATTGGTTAAACCCTTTTTTATATATGTATGTGTAAAGGCCTAGAGTAAGGAAATAGGTTGCAAGTTTACATGGGAAGGAGATGAAAGATTCTAGCTCTCAGCCCATTACAGTGTGTCTTCCCACTGTTGATCTGAAACCCAAAATCTTCCAATCTGTTTTCCCTCACCAGGCAACATGGCTTGATTAAGATTTGCAAATTAAGTGGAATATTTACCAATTTTGTTATTGCCCAAGTTTTATGTGGTATCATAATGGAGTATAATAACAAGTATTTCCAGTAACAATCAGTATTATAATAGATTTATTAGATGTAAATAACTTTCTTAAAAATATATTTAGTTAAACTAATTTATTTATTCAAGTTAAATAATAACTGTGTCCATATTTCTTTTTCTTCTAAGTTTATACCTTAGAATTTTTATTAAATTCTTTCTTGGGCTGATATAGCTATGATGATGATGATGATGATGATGATGATGATGATGATAGCAATAGATGCCATTAATTTTTAGACACTGTGACAAATATTCTAATATTAGTGTATGTTGAATGTTTTCAATAATTCATTAAAAGATTAAGAGTATGTATGTGATTCACTAGAAATATTCTATATGAAAACCATTAAAAACCAGAATTCAAACCAACCCTTCATTAAAGGTTTCTGTATTATCAAGTTCTATGTCATCTAACCTGGGAAATGGACTTCAGATAGAGTCACCAGGTAGAATTTCAAAGTAAATAATGCATGTTCAAATATCCTGTTAGGAATTTAAATAAAAGGCCAATTTTTGGCACCGAGGGAAATTAAATTCTTCGCAATATGCAAAAACAAAGGCATTACAAAGAAATGGTTTCAATTCAGCTGTTACTATCTGCCTCTCTTGGCCTTCATCTCATCTTATGATTGGTATATGCTCATTACCGCATGCTTCAACAATTACTTAATCATCCTGGTAGTAAAGTGGCTAGTTCTCGAGTCATCTGATCTAGAAGTGTGACTTCTCTGGCCCGACAAATTCTCATTTTCCAATGCAGAAAACCAAAACATAACCCACAGCAACTACCACCATCACCCAAAGGCCAGTGACTCACAGATGCAGAAGTGCCAGCAGGTATTGCTTCCAGGTTGCTGCTCTCCTCACACTTTCCTTGACTACGTATTTGTGTATTAGTCTGACGGATCCTAAAAAAGAAGAAATATTTCAATGATGGGAAAATACTCAGAAAGAACGAGAAATAAATGTAGATAATATTTGAGTACCAAACAAACTGAAATTAGTATAAAAGTCTAGAATATTCACTGAACCATTTTCTAGTTAGCATCATCTAGACTTGGTCTCTCTCTTCTGTTCCTAACTTATCCTTTAGTTCTCAGCCTATTTCATCACATTTCAACCAAGATAGACTCATTTGCTTCTTAATCCATAGCTCTTTTATAAATTAATTTAAATGGAGAGAGAGAGAGAGAGAGAGAGAGAGAGAGAGAGAGAGAGAGAGAGACTCACTCCACATGTGTGTGTGTGTGTCTGTGTGTGCCTGTGTGTCCATGTGTGTTTGTGTGCCCATGTGTATGTGTTATGACCACTGGCACTTATGTACTGTAGCACCGATGTAGGGGTCAGAGGACAACTTTTGGGAACCAGTTCACTGCTTTCACTGTGGGTTCTGGGCATTGAATTCAGGTAGATAGGTACAAGCAGTCAGTGCCCTCGCCTGCTGAACCACCTCACTAGCCCACATGACTTTATTTTGTAGGTGAGACAATTAGATCCCAGAGAGAAGCTTGGCTATATAAAGTATCTATAATATAACTTTGGGGATAGAAAATAGAACAAAATACAATAATACAGAGTTATTTCTAGAACCCAAAATTATATTTGAGAGAATTTTAAGACCTTTAACTTTAGAAATTTTGTAAAGAAAGATCCTGCTTCTCATCTGCAGTGCTGGGGAAGGATCCATTGTCTATCACAGAAGCAGAATTGGCTTAATTTGAAGTTGCTCCCCTATAGCTTCCTCTAACCCTTCAGTAAATATTGGTTCCTCTTCCATGGGAAAGCCTGAGTTTTCTCTATGAGGTCTAGTCCCACCTTCATAAGCCTTGGCAGGCACCCCAGGTGCACTAACCTTCTTCACTTGAGCTTCTAGGAAGCTTTCTTGATTAGAGTTTACCCTGAGCTTGCATAGTTAATGAAAAAAATTGATTAAATAGTATCGATAATGTAAGGTCCTCAGGTTTATAATAAAAAGGAATCGAAGGATTTAGGGGTAGAAGATACTGTGTATATACAGTAACTGAATTCCTAGAAAGGTTAATTCATTATTTAAACAAGTACTTAATTTCCACTGATATAGTCAGGGAGGCCATGAGCTCATAGATTCTGAGTCCACACATTGTGCCACATCTTTATATTATCAAAGGAATTTCTAGTCTCACAAATGGAAGTGGAACCACTGCATTGGAGATAACAATAGTATGGTAAAGAAACTAAAGTTAAACCTCAATTATTTAGACTCAGAAAAAGCAAAGGTAAGATATTTTCTAATTTTGTGAGTTTTGTGACATTCAATAAACCCATGGAACTCTTTGAGTATCAGGTTCAACCATGTACTAAGATACTAACAGGACTCTACATCAGATTATGAAAACTTGATGTTGAAATGGGAAAATGTCTTATCACCACACCGTACCTACAGGTACAATGGCATGTAAGTACACAGTTTATAGTTCACGTTTCTAGTTACGAAGCATTGCCAGCATAGGTCCAAGGAAAATTGGTCACAGGGAGGCTGGGAGATGGTGAGTGATATGTATAGGAACAATGAGGAGTTTTTGCAAAATTGGTATTTGAGAAGAAAATCAACCAAGCTAAAACACATAATGAAAGAATTTAACAGCTCTTTGCACTTAATCTATACTTTCCTATCTAAGTTCTTCTCAGTAATCAGTGAACTCAGCAGCTTAAGGAGTGGTCTCCAATTTCTCCAATTTCTTCCAAGGAAGAAATTGAGACTCCACATGATGAGATAATTGCCCAACACGTACAAACAGTAATAAAGCTGAGAACAGACATCATACATGCCATTGATCCAAGCATAGTTTTTGTTGAGTGGTACTAATTCCTTCAAGAGGAAGGCTTAGAGATAACAGGAAACCAATGACTGTCTTACAGTCATACAATCTTAGATTGTGGGTGGTACAGACACCCATATATGTGGTGGTTCTCAACTGCTTTCTCTTCCTATATGCCAGACGGATGATGGTCACACTCTCATCATCTACATGAGTCTACACAGTCTTACAGAGATGTTCTTCAATCATTGTGAGCTCATTACCACTCTTTCCTCTTTTCCTACTATTCTGAAGTATGAAATAATAGAGACAGACAATTATATTAAAAGGATACTATTATATCCTTTTTATTTTAAACATAAACACATTTTGAATTTTGAAATGATGATGAACAGATAACAGATATTAGAGCCCTATGGTGGACAACATTGCAGTTGGAAACCTCCACACTGGAAGATGAGATGGTGTAATATGGGTACTTACAGGTTTTCGTGACAGAGCAGGCAGGGGTTGGCGTATGTTTGGCCATCATCCCCACAGACAGGCTGTATATTCTTTGGGCAAAGATAACCCATCCTGGGTAATATTCGGTAGTGTTTGCACATGTCAGAGTCCTACATGGGTCAAGTAGAGAGCATAGTTGCTTGAGACTTTCAAGGGATTGTATGGCATTGGAGAAACATTTGTTTTCCTAATAGTTGCATCTGAGTCAACTATTAAGAATAGGACTGTGATACATTTATCAAATGCACATATTATTTGACATCATATTGAGTTGGCATAACTTCCTGGCTTTGGCTTCTTTTAACTAGAGAATATTAGTATGCAAAAAAAGAAAGAAACCAAGAATGAAGCAGTAAGTGGAACTTTTTAATGAGCTGAAGCATAACAAGCTGGGACATGTTTCTAGGACTGAGTCGAGAAAAATAATCATGCTAGAAACAATATTCACTCTTAAATAATGAATTCCCTTTGCAATGGACCTTGATATGGGCTTGCCTGTTTAAGATACTGGTCACTCTAAGAGATCAGATTCCAGTCTGAAAAAATTAGTCCAAACCTCCCTTGCTAACTCTGGTCTCTACTTCCCTAGGAGACTCTCTGGTCTTTATCTTCTGTAGTGACAAAAGAAATATGTAAAAACTGTCCTTCTTTATCTCTGCTGCACTACCTCCCATGTGTAAGGCAAAGACTTGTAAACAAATGTTCTCCTTGGGCCACTCCAATCAAACAATTAGGATGTCTCCCCTGAAACTGGCTTTGAGCTCCCACCAGGCTCCCCAACCCCTGGAGGACAAAAGCAGCTGACCTGATAATCCAAGGAGAAACTTCTTACCTCAGAGGAGCTGGAAAATCCTGGACCATCTTCTTCTTTAGTAACCCTAATGTGTGATGGATTTTCTTGAAGCTCCGACCTTTCCAAAGCTTCCTTTTCACTAGAAGAAAGAAAGAAAGAAAGAAAGAAAGAAAGAAAGAAAGAAAGAAAGAAAGAAAGAAAGAAAGCATTAAAAAGAATATTCACAAAACCTCTGTCACTTCTCATGTAAAGACAGATAGTCCCAGGAAAATATGAGGGAACCCTAGAACAATCCATCAGGATATGACCAGAATGAGATGTTTTAAAACACACACTGAGTGGCACTGATAATTCATCCCTATCTCAAGAACATTCTCTATGAAAAACTACGGAGTATTGATGTTGTCTTCATGGGTGCTTTAAACCACCACAGTGTTCACTCATCTTGACATGGGTTTGTTCACCAGTCAAATCATTTAGCTCCTGAGACCCTTATTTAATGCATTCTAAGGTATAAAGCTTAGTATTTTTTTATGACTATTCTTTCAGCTCTCACGTAGTTTTGGACCAAGGATTTGCAATGAGTGCTCTGGTAAGGACATACACCTTCATTTCCTATCTCCAAACCCTTGTATCTTAATTTGCAGCCTTTGGCCATATCGTTTCTCTTGGACTCATGAGCACATACATGTATTCAATCAGCACTTTGTAAAAATGTGCATTCCCTGCTGGTTGCTGAGCACAATGAGCTTACTCACAGGACATCTCTGCACATGTGGCACTTGTTTTGATAGATGGTCCCATCAGCATCACGCACTGGGTCATCCTTTTGTGTACAGAGAAGCTTGTTATTCTTCATAAGCTTTCGGAACTCACTGCACTCATCCTAGGGAATGAGATAGGGGAGGTGGGCATGAGCTTTCCTCTTGTCGCTGGGTGGTATTTTTTTTTTTTTTTTTTTATCAAACTCGGCTTTAGGAGATATCTTGTGGCTCTTGGCTGGTACTCACTTCGCTCATCCCAGAAACAGAGGGCAAAGAACTCCTGGCCTGCCTAGGTTTTGCATCCTCTGCTGTGTTGTGAACTTCTCCGCACTCGTCCTGAAAGGTAGGGAAACATAAGAAAGGACTTGACAGGCACATCTCATCTCCTGCTAATTTGCCTACCCATCATTTGTCCCTCTCTCTTTTCCATGATCTTAAGCCAAGGAAAATCTCAAAGCACTCTGGGCTAAAAATGTGATGATCACTGTGAAATGACTGAGTGAATATGCTGCCTTCTTTTCAATATTGAGAAGTAAAGAGAAGCGGGGTGGTGGTGGTGGTGGTGGTGGTGGTGGTGGTGGTGGTGGTGGCCCACGCCTTTAATCCTAGCACTTGGGAGGCAGAGACAGGTGGATCTTTGTGAGTTTGAGGCCAGCCAGGTCTACAAAGTGAGTTCCAGGACAGGCTTCAAAGCTACACAGAGAAAACCTGTCTCAACCCCCTCCCCCCAAAAAAGAGAGAGAAGTAAAGAGAAATAGTATTGTAATACATGCATGCTATTGATTCATGGATGCTGAGAAAATCATCTGGAGAAAACAGAAGACATCATCAAAGACGAGCCAAACATGAGTCTTAGGATGCCTGTTTGTTACAGGAATCATTAAAGTCAACATCAACAAGCTACCTAAAGCCTCCTTTCACATTTAAAGTGTCAACTATAAGCACGTAGTTGAGGTGAAAGAAAGCTGGGTCCTCTAGTTTTCCAATCCATAGTTCTGTTAAGGTAGAAAGATAAAAATTGACATAGACTATGGGAGAATTCTCTAAGAATGTTTTAAAGGATTAACTCCACGTGTGTGTGTTGATATATCTTATATTGTGACTGAAAGTGAGATTGTTGGCACAATTCAATTTTTAAGTATAATGTTAGTATCTTTCTCACTTAAAGACTACATGGGAAGGTAAAATTCTGAGGGTGAGTGGTAAGGCCCATATTGTATCCATTAAAACCCAACCTTTCTCTCATTTGCAGGCTGAGGACTTGAGTTTTCTTCATTCCTCATTTTTCTTTCACTAGCTTCTCGTTCACTGCAGAATTAAATAAAGAAAACCAATAAAGAAATATCTCTAGGATCATGCTGAACTGTCGTTAACCAAGTATTTTTCCAATACCAAACGTTAATAAAGATAACGCTACGTTCCTATACCTTACAAACATCTAGACGTACATTTTTATCTGTTGTCTCTGATGGTTGGACTGTTCGTGGTCTATTGTGGCAGCATGCCCAACATTCACTGGATCTGCTGCTTTACTATCATCCCGATTCCAAGGAAGCTAAAGGGCTATTGCTTCTTAAGAGAATATGTTTATTTTATTCTCTCTTCCAGACTATAGCTTCATTTCTCCTCTTTTGATACTTTTAAAGTTGCATTCTGCTTAAACTCCGTTTTTGTTTCTTCTTCTCGTAGTTACAATGCTTTAAAGTTGATGAGCATTTTAGAAAATGCTGTCTCCTTGGATCTCCACCAAAACTGTATGTGTGGTCATTGTAATTCCTTCACATACACGATGAACTGAAATTCTGTGAAATACATGGCTCTCACCAGTGGCTGAGCTTTTTCTTTAAAAGACACTGACTGCCACTGATGAGAGCTGTGTATTTCACAGAACCTCAGTTCAGTTCTGGTGTCTAATCCCAGTCAGTGCTCAGGAGGCAGAGGCAGGCAGAGCTCTGTGAGTTCTTAGCCAGCCTGGTCTACAGAGTGAGTTCCATGACAGCCAGAGCTACACAGAGAAACCCTGTCTCAAAAAACCAAAATAAATAAGTAAATAAATAAATAGATAAATAAAAAATAAATAAAATAAACAGATAAATAAAATTAATACATAAACAAAAGATGCTGATTTATAAATGTATCATGGTTGTTTCCCATCTCAGAAGAGCTAGGTAGGATTATGCTTCTCATCTTTTAAAAGAACAGCTCCTCCCTGAGTGCCTTGAAAACTAACACTAGTCTACATACATGAGGAGAGGTATTTATCTCTAATGTATGAAACCAAGTGTCATAGGCTTTTAAGTGACTAATTCTTTTCTGACAAACAAGCACAATTTATCAAATTCATCAACAAGCCTGTTCACGTACAATATACTCCGACACATGGCACACTTGTTAACATGCGTCTTGCCATCTGGGCCTCGGATGGGATCATTTTCTCTGGTGCAGATCAGCAGCCCATCTTTCTGCATGCTCCGGAATTCATGACATTGATCCTGACAAGAGCAAATCGACACATATTACTACCTTAGCCTAGCATTTATTATCCGAAATCACCAGGACAGAGAGGAAGAGACATATCACTGTCTTACTCTAAACATTTACCATCTGAAAGCACCGTGACAGTTAGGCATGGACTCATAAGACTGGGAGGAAAATAGAGAAAAGGAGATTTCAGAGAATGGACTGTGATGTAAAGTTACCTTGCTTGATTTGCCTTCTCTAGTGGAATTTTATCACTGCCTAAGACAGCTCATCTCATTTGTACAAAGTCTTCTGTGGAGCTGTGTCCCAAATCTTACCTGTCTGCAACTGTATTCACTATTTTATGTGTAAAAACAGTCAGATTCAAAATACAGAATGGACTGAAAATGTTCACCTGGAAGACATTCAAATAAACTCACAGTTCTGTTCCTCAATGATGGTTTTACATTTATTACTTGTGTGCATGTACACGTATGTGGGCGTCCTTACCATGTCATGTGTGCAGAGTCAGGGGACCTGCAGAGAAGTTGCTTCTCTCACTTCACTACATGAATTCCACGTGTCAAACTCAGAGTTTCACGCTTGGTGGCAATTGCCATGTTACCTTCTGAGCCAGCTTGTTACACAATCACATCTTTAAAATATTTTCTGTCATGTGAATTACATGACAACTCATATGATATGCAACCATTTTTCTCATTTTACATTTTAGAAAAGACTCAGAAATATTAAATGATCAAGGTAAATATTGGGTTGGTGACCAGGTATCTACTGACAGAGAGGTTCCTCATTTTTATTTGTTTGCTTTTCCATGACAGAAAATAAAGCCATTAATTTATAAGAAAATAGAGCTGGGTTTTTTATGTTAAAAAAATCAACTTTAAAACAATGTCAAAGGAACTGATTCCATGAGATCTTACCTTGAGCTCCCTGAACTCCAAAGAGACCTTTGGAGACACTGTCATTAAAATACTGACAGAGACTTAGAGACTTAGACTGAGGTTTTTTTGGTTTTTTTTTTTTTGTTTTTTTTTTCCTACAGACAATCTCATGCTTACTTGTACCACAGAATTATCAAAATTATCTCTGGACTTGAACATCTGATCACTATATTATTTGTCTCACAAATATCATTTTCAGAAGCAGCTGGAGGTATTTTCTTTTCCAGGTGCTCACACTACTGCACACATATATTTGAACAGTAACACTCATCATCATCGTACTGATGGCCTTCAGGATTTGACCTCCTGATCTGCTTATAGTTTGTGTGAGGCTCCTGTCTCTTGAACTTTTCTCGGTTGTAAAACCAGAGACATTCACGAGACAGATTTTTTTCAAACTGTTCGTACGTAAGAGTTTTCAAATCTTATTTTGATTTGATCATATGAAGAAATCTATAGCTCTCTTTTGGCACACTTCAAAGCAATATTCTGAATATTATAGAGAGAAAATTGCAAGCTTGTCTTTCTAATTGGATTTCACAGGTGAGACGTGCTGCATATAATAATGGATATTCTGTGCTGTCATTGTGTAAAGGTGAGCACTAGTTGTAAAGCCCCAAGTTGAACACCAGGTGGCAGTCAAGTGCCATCTGGAGAAGTTACAGTGCACACTTCGAATTGATTTCTTTTCTTGACTGAAATTTTTGGTGCTTTCCTTTTCCTCCCCCACGCCCAAGCCCAAACCCCTTCCCATGGCCCAATTGCTTTTTAGAGCTTCAAATGAAATCCACTGAGTGGATAGTCACAACACTTTGATAACTGCTGCTGGTCCTGCGAATGTGGAGTACTCACGTTGGAGCTGTTTCTAAGACAGAGTGACATGCTGTTTTGGGCAGAGCTAGCCATGTCTCTTCCTGTTTATTATCACATCCTCAACGGTTGGGAGAGAATGGGCATTTCAAAAGTGTTAGTTACGTGGATTCCCTTTACAATGAAACTTTGGGTGAGCCTGTGGCTTCAAGGTGTTCACTGCGTTAAGTGCTTGACTCTCAAAGATCCGAGCCTAGCCAGAAAGAATCAAGGCATACCTCCCCTGCTAGCTCAGGTCCCCAACTTCCCTGAGGCTACTTGCTCCTTATCTTCTGTAGAGGCAAAACAAATGTGCAAAAAAAAAATGTGCCTCCTTATGTCTGCACACTGTCTCCTGTGCATACGACAAAAACTTGCACATGCATCCTCTTATCTGTGTCACTTCAACCAGACAGCTCCGATGCCTCTCCTGGAACTGGCTTTGAACTTTGGCCAGGCTCCCCAACCCTAGAGCTCTCTCTACCTCACTGTCTCTCACCCTCACCATCTCTTTCTCGTCGTTCCCTCAGTCAGGTATCTCTCCCGTGCTATCCATTGTAGCTTTTTCTCCCTAAACTGATCTTCTTAATGTTTTTAGAAGGTCTATAATTTTCTTCCACCTCACAGTCCCATTATGCTGCCTCCGACATGATGCATCATCCCTCAAAATATTCACCTACTTCACCGTGGCCCAACCACGCTCCCATGGGTGCAAGGTCACCTCTCTTGACACAGCCCATTTTCTGAAAGGTAATTTCATGTTGGCTCCGATGCCATCACCTGCCTCTCCTTAACATGAACCCACCAAATTCAGGCATTAAAATGTCTGACATATTACCTCCTTATCATTCTTGTTTTTCCCCGTGTTTCTCTTGTCTTCATCTTCTTTCTTTTTCTTTTCAGCAGCCTCTCTTTCCCTGAGAGAAAGGATGGGAAGAAACAGTTCTACCAAAGTGAATAAATATCTCTTGTTTATAGGACTCACTTCTAAACCATTTGCTATTCTGATCAAACTGCTGCAGTGAGATTATTCTACTATCTGGACTCCCAGCCCGAATGCTGTTTGGGAAAACACTCACAGTCTTTCTTTGCACATGGCACATTTGTTGCCATGAGTCTTGCCATCTGGACCCCGGGTAGGGTCACTTTCCCGAGTACAGAGGAGTTTCCCATTTTTCATTTGACTTCTAAACTGATCACACACATCCTGAAAATAAATAAGGAAAGATAATCAGACACGCTGTTTCACATGGTAATGGACTGGGTTTGGAAAGCTGAAGATTTCCATTTAAATGTCTGGCAGCCATAAAACCTTGCTGAGGTAGGCAGGATTATGGCATAAGGGCATCCATATCTTCATGTCTGAAGGATGTAAATATGTTGCTTTATCAATTAATTTAATCATCTAAATGGAGAATTAAGAGCACCAATCAGTTGTATTTGAAGTGGGAAGGTTATTTGGGATGAGTGGAGAGAACTCATTGTAACCACGAGGGTTCTTACTCAAGCAGTGGAATTGATACAAGAAGGATAGAGAATCAGACATGAGTAAGCATGCTGGACAGAAGGCAATCACAAAATCAAAGAAGGCAGATGGTTCTTGGGAGTCAAGAGACAGGGAAGAAACACCCCACTCTGGAGCTTCCATAATGGAGCATAGGTCCACCAACACCTTGGTTTTAGTGGGGTCATTTGGAATGTCTGACCTCCATGAATGTAGGATAATAACTCACAGCACCGTGAGCCAATGTCTCTAGTAACTTTTTATAGCAGCAATATAAAATCCAGTGTTAGTGCTGACAGTACAAAAGGAAGGTCTCCATTGACCACATCGACAACAATCTCGTTCCACATTTTTGATGGCTTACACCAAACCTCAGCACTGACTTACCTTTTTTGTGGCTGATCCAGTCTCATTTGATCTTGAGGCAGAATATTTATTCTTTTCCTCCATTTCTTTCTGCCTATGAGAGAAAGGGTCAATAGTCATCTTGTTGGCACAAACGCAAATGCAGGAATGAAGGGGTCTGAGGGCATTTGTTCTGAACCTTCTCTTTCACAGTGAGTGTCTCCACTCTTTGAGAGCCACAGACTACTCCATTACTAAGATTCCAGGATAGGAGCCTCCTTCACCACAAAATACATTATCAAAACATTTGATTACCGTCCTCATACTTCCTATCCAAACACATCTCCAGTGTTAGTCCACATTCCTAGAATGGTGATCCATGATTTTGAGGTTTAAAAAAAATCAATCATTGTATATTATTTCTTAAGGCATGGCCCTCAATAATTGCATAAATAGTAAATTCAAACAAAAGTAAGTCATAACATTTTAACCAATTTAATTATTGAAAATAGAGGGTTCCTGGAATGCCACAGCATGATGAAAATCTAATTATAGTCATACCTTTAGTTATAAATCTCCAATAATTGCCTGGAGAGATAGCTCAGTTGTTAAATTGTTTGCCTTACAGACACAAGGACACAAGTTCAAATCCCCAGCATCCATATCCAAAGCAGGGGTTGGTGGCAGATGCGTATAATACCAGAGATGGAGATACAGAGACAAGAGGATCTATGGAGGCCACTGGCCAGTCAACTCCAGGTCTCCCACCCATAATAATACATATTACACGTGCTAACAATGCAGAGTAAGCTCTAGGTTGCTGTACAGAAGAAATGGACTGTAGCTAGAGCCCTCAAGACCACTCTCCATGAGACCTTTAAGAAAACCAATCTCATAGAATGTCAGCATTTGGATAAGTGTTCATCACATAACCTTCAGAAAAGTGAAGAATGAGTGAATTATACTTTGTGGGATGAGAGATAGATGCTACGTATTTACTAATCATGCTACAATTAAATGCCACAACGAAAAACTTCCATAAATGCTACAAGCCACAATAATATGAAGTAGGATTTCAGCTGACTGTAGGATTTTACCTGGAAGAAGCCAAGGGCCTTCCAGAGGTAAAGCCGAGGCTTAAGGAGTCTTGGCGATATTTGGCTTTTGATTATTAGCCATTTCCTGCTATGAATTTCTCGTGTGCTATTGTAGCTTCTCCATCATTCATTGGGCACCAGTTCCCCTCTACAGATGGAACATTTAGATAACCTTCTGTGCAGTAATGCAGCCAGGATCCCTAACTTCAGGCCTTTCTGTCATTATTGTCATTAGCGACATCCGTCCAGGACCATCCCCAGATGAAGGAAAGTATTTTATGAGAGATACCTCCTTACTCTCTAAGAACAGACTTAAGCATCTAGACTATCTGTTTGAGTGGGCCTGGCAGATGTGCTAATTAAGCTTAACTTTCTCCCTTTCCAAAGTCTTATCTCTAGTTTTAGATCTACCTTTAACTATTAACTCAGAACTAAAGGGTTTCTACTTACAGGTACGTCAAGCTGACTCAGGCTGCCCAGCCACCAAGTATAAAGTATACTCCCTGGCCCTGCCAGAAAGCAGTAGCCAAGATAGCTTGGACAGGTAAGGGGCCAAAGGAAAATAAGGCAGTTTTATTTTCACTCATCACTGATAGACTCCTAACACTTTAACTAACTGCTTCTAAGAATATAGTTGAGCATATAAAATCCCCCTTGCTCAGATATTAACCGAATTTAGCCCTCAGTTGATGCTATTACCCATTAGTCACTTCCCTTTTGGGTTGCAGATGATGGTTAACAATTACTTCTCCTTTGTGTGGCTCTCATTGCCCCTCCTTTTGACCCTGAGGGAATTCAAGCCTGGTGACCCTGCTTTTCATGGGTATATAACTGTAAACCTCAGAGACTTGGGGGACTAGACAGAGAAGAGAAAAGAGGATGAGATGGGTAAAGAGAGAAGAAAATGTAAAAACTAGATGGGTAAGAACTGGAGAGGAGTGAACTGAGATGGGGAAGAACCAGACTGGAGGGCTAGAAGAGAGTACTAGAGGAATGAGATGGAAGAGGAGGAAGAGCCAGATGGGAAAGCACAAGATGAGGAAGAACAAGATGAGAAAGAAGGAGATGGGAGAGGAGCTGAGATGGGAAAGAATTAGATGGATGAGAACCTAGATGGGGCAGAACTAGATGGGAGGATTAAGGTAGAACTTAGAGGGGACAGCAGATAAATGTAGAGAGAGATCAGGCAAGAAAGGAGCTAGACACAAGAACAGAACTGAAGCTGTTAGACAGAATTTTATTCCAGAGGAATAAAGTAAATGGACGAAAGAGCTCGGTGTACTTAGATTCTTTTCCTGAAAACAATTCACGCTGCTTGTAGCTTCTCTTCTGGGCCCCTGAGAAGAAGATTATTCAGGCTGGTCCTTAATAATTTTCGAGATATTAATGTTTAGGGTCACCTAGGACTGATTCAGTTTACAGATGGGACTAGCAATAACTGTGTTATTGACCCTAACAGGATGAATCAAAGTGGCTGAACTATGTCATGAAATACTCTGATAATTCACCAAGGGAAAATAAACAGAAGTAATAACTCCCGTTTGTGTAGTTAAGTATATTTCATACATGCGACAAGAAACTAGCTGTCTTACACAGTGGTCAGCTCCTCCAGAGGACTATCATTAAATTTCACTAGGACAAGGCAATGAACAACTTTCTGTCACGATGACACTCAGAGGTCACAGAGTTACAGTGGCAAATGAGGACCATCAGCCACTTGATTAACGGCCCCCCTTGAGCTTATGTCCCTCAGGAAACATAAAAAAAAAAAAGACCGTTGGGATTAATGAAAAGAACTTTCACAGAAGGAGCCATAGAAAAGGAGAAATATCATTGATTCAGGAGAAATGCATGTCTTTTAGACACACTTGCTATGAGAAGCACTTACAGTAGCTCTTTACACATGACACATTTATTGTTGTATGGTTTCCCATCAGCACCACGTACAGGGTCACTCTCTCTAGTACAGCTGAGTTCTCCATTTTTCATGCTTTCCCAATATTGAGCACATTCTTCCTGAAAAGGGAGAAGAAAGCAGGCCACATAGTCTATTTTATTATTGCCAAGTTCATGAAGCAATCATTATCAGAAACATTCTTTCCTTTCACCCTTGCAAATATTTCATCACCGCCGGGCGGTGGTGGCGCACGCCTTTAATCCCAGCACTCGGGAGGCAGAGGCAGGCGGATCTCTGTGAGTTCGAGGCCAGCCTGGGCTACCAAGTGAGTTCCAGGAAAGGCGCAAAGCTACACAGAGAAACCCTGTCTAGAAAAACATAAAACAAAAAAAAAATTTCATCACCAAGGGTTGCGGTCCACAGAGAAAAAGGGGCTAGAATCATCCATGTTCTGATGATAAAGGGTCAGTTTCATGGCCCTTACTGTGTTTAAATACTTACACAGGGAAATCATACAGTGGCTAAGGTCTGATAGCAGAGATCAAAGGTCAGAAAAACAGTAGACTAAAGACCAAATCTACATTCCTGCTTGTTTGGATGTGTAATGTTTCAATAAAACAATCATTCCTTCATTTATTTATTTAGGCATCATTTGTGATTCCTTCTCCAAAATAATATAACATGTTCACCAGACAGGTTCACTGTCTGAAGAAGACAGACAACCAGACTGAACATGTCTACTTCCTGAGAGTGAGAATTTATTGTCCTAAAGAGAAGCATTGGGGGGGGGGGGAACAAACAAAGAAACAAAAAAACCAAACAAACAGAAAAGATAGATTTTTATCACAGGTAGTGCATTTGGGAGCCAAAAGATGGCCTTGGTCTCCTTATGGCCATAAAAAGGTGAATAGGAGGCAGACATCTCATGAAATATTGCTGTACCTCATGCAATAATGCCATACTCACGCTGTAAAATGTCTCAAATGTGCTCAAGGTACCTAAATTATTTTCCTCTTTCTCTTTAAGAGAACTTTGAGATAAGAGAGAGGAAGTAACTCATTCAGAGCCTCACTAGTCCGTACGGTAAGGGCCCCATAGTCTTTTCTGTTTGCTGTACTGTCCTGCTTTGGACAGCAGAAAAGATAACTCAAAGGCTTAGCCTCATCCACAGTGATAAAGGAGGAGTGAAAAAAGTGAAGATGCTAATGAGAATCAATATTGACACAAGATTAGAGTCCTCAAAGGGGGTCGGGGACTGGGAAGGTTCACTGTCTCCAATTATTTCCAGATCTAAAGAAGCCAAGAGTCACACAGCAGCAGAATTTGCTAAAGTCTTCCCCTAGAGGCCAAGATGAGATGGAAGACTGTTCTTCCAAGGACCTGTTTCTCTTGACACTCTCCCTTTCCCTTTACCTCGTGCCCCATCACAATCCCACCAGCCATGAGTTCTGCCTTCTCATGCAGTGAGGTGGGCCTTCCTCTCACCTTAGCCTTCTGTCTCCCGCCACCGGAACCATGCCCTGAAGTGATTCTCTGATTTTCCTCTTCTTTCCTCATTCTTTCTTCATGTTCTTTCTTGCTGAATGTCACAAAGTGGAAGGAATAATAGCTTACTGAATGAAGAACACATTTCTATGAGCCTATGAAATGTCTCAATTGGATATAGATGGAATATATATCAGTGTTTACTTAACATCTGTATTATAGGCTCTCTTCTCAGAAAAAAAATATAATGGATTATGTGGAATTCTTTGTTTGGCAAAGTTTTCATCATACTAAGAGAAAAACAACGTATACTTAACCACCAGCTAATTAGAGCTTCCTAAATGTTTGCTCAGGACCTTTGGCTTTATTTCTTAAAGTTTTTGCCTGTTAACATCTTTCTGTCACCCGCCTTCACCTTGACCACATGTGTTTTCCTTCCTCCCTGTAGTTTTCCCTCACTGGGTAACGGCACCCATCAGTCCCCTCACACCAGTAGCATAGGGAATGTTAGAGTTTCTTCTATTGATTGCTGCTGTAGGCATTTTTTCTAAATGCGCCATATTTTCACCATTTCCTCACCTTACTGAAACATTTCTGCAGCCCTCACTACATGTAGAATTGACGTCCAGGTCCTTGGTTTGACACTGAAAGGTGGTAAAGTTCCTAAGTTCTAGATGTTTGCTCCTTACACACCACAGTTTTCCTATGCTGGACCTTATGCAGTTCTGTTATTCGCTCACATGGCCCTGTCATTTATCTCTCTTACCCACATTATAAGGTTCAGGTCTATTTCCACCCAAAGCATTCTATTAGCTGTTCTCTCGCTGAAGAATTTCCGCTGAAGTTTTCTGAATGTGCAATGATCAAAACTTAATTTCCAAGCTGGGTGATAATGGCACATGCCTTTAATCTCAGCACTCAGGAGACAGAGGCAGGTGGATCTCTGTGACTCTGAGTTCAAGGCCAGCCTGGTCTATAGAGTGAGTTCCGGGACAGCCAGGACTGTTTCAAAGAGAAACCCTGTCTCAAAATATCAAATTTCCAATGACTCAGGCAATGGATCCCTGCCATTGCCTTTGTTGCATCATGGAATTTCACTGCAGCATTTGTTTTGAACACACAATATGTACACTTTCCACTCTGTGAGTTGGCAGCCACTCAATGCCATAGAAAATTGCCTAAGATCTCAGCTCAGGTTCAAAACTATTACAAGTTAGGAACTGCAGTGATTTCATTTTTCCGTACATTACAAGTTTTATGTTCATACAGGAACATAATGACTTAATTGTGGGAACTAAAGACTTTTAATAATCTTCTATCATCATTCTTCAACACAGATGGAGCAAGCTAGTTCCTCTTTTGATCACATTATGTTAGAGTATTTGATTTTAGAAATTGCTCTATGAGTTGCTGACTTGTATTTCATAAAATATTTTTTAAATAAATTTTGTCTTCAGATTAGGATAAAATTTCAAACAATTCCTGAAATGACTTCAAGTATACTTCTGCCATTTAAGATGACATATTTATGCAAAATTGCATTCTCAGCATTGATGATCATAAAGTCAAAATATTAATCAACTTTGAAAAAATTTGAAAACATTTTGTGTCTTGCAGTGTGAAATATTCAGGCAAGATTTAATTTTTAATTTACAACTGAACAGTTGTAAATTTCATTTTCATTTGATTTTCCCTAATTAAATATATAGTAAATAATTATTTGATTTAAAGTTCTTCAGGATAGTTACAAGTAAGTGTTTGATTTGTATGCTTAGATGTAGAATAACATTTTCTTGGGGAAAATGAGTTGTGAGTGGAAAAGGTTTAAGAAACCCCAAGTTGTATGATCTCTGAGAATTCATCTCATTCATCTTTGTCTAATGATTACACACACTGAATACTGTAGGTTCTCAGTGAATGTTTCTTGAATGACTTGTGTATTTTAGATGTACTTCCAAACTCTGTGTGAGGCATTACTTATCTTTATTTCCTGAAATATATTTCCCAAAATACAGTACAGAATGACAAATAAAATCTGTGTATTTTCTTCCTAATTGAATTTCTAAGATAATTATCCATTCGACAATGGATAATTTTTTTATGAGCAAAGATATGATTATTTACTGAGAGAACTAATAAAAAAGGTAACAATCTAATAGTATACTGTTTGTTTCTAGAATTATAAATATTGGGGATGAAGAAGAGCGATTCACCTGAAGATACTTTACAGATAATCATTCATTTCTTTCATATGTAAGTAATATCATGTACTATATTATATATGTGTAAGTGTGCAGGCTTGTTGCCTCTCCTACTCTCTGGACTCACAGTAGGAGCTGGAGTGTGCATCTTGTACTCACAAGAAAGCCTTGCACATGGCACACTTGTTTCCATGGGTCTTGCCATCTGGGCCACGCACAGGGTCATTTTCTCGTGTGCAGAAAAGTTCCCCACCATTTAAAAGACTCAGAAATTCACTGCAGTCCTAAGAGAAGAAGGGAATTTCAAAAGTTTAAATATTGTCTCAGATATATAACTTTGTTGGCTTCTTATTTGTGTGTGTGTGTGTGTGTGTGTGTGTGTGTGTGTGTGTGTGTGTGTGTGTGTGAGAGAGAGAGAGAGAGAGAGAGAGAGAGAGAGAGAGAACCAAAGGATTTCTCCACCTCTGGGGATTGTATTATTCAATTCTTACTAAGCACATCAGACCCATAAAAGGCTTTGTGGTTTTTCCACTTTGAAATTGAGTCTGAATCTGTATGCATGTAAGATTTTCTTAATAAATTGGATTTCGCTTTACATTTTAAAAAACATTTATTTCTTTAATGTGTGTGTGTGTGTGTGTGTGTGTGTGTGTGTGTGTGTGTGTGTATGAGTGCATGCACCATGACTCAGGCGTGGAGGTCAGAGGACAGCCTGCGGGATCAGTTCTCCTGTTCCGCCATGTGGGTCATGGGGATTGAACCCATAATGCCAGGCTTAGTGGCAAGCACCTTTAATCCCTGAGCTATCTCACTGCTTTTCAACTGCATTTTCTGAGGATTGGGCATAGTCCTTGCTCAGGGGCTTATTACTTATCTCTATTCTGTCATAATGCAATAAAAATAGCATACATATAGAATCAAACACTTTTGTATTCTGAAGAAAAATCTCAAAGTTCACCTATCTTCCATACTCTCTTGATTCTTTTTGCATGATACATAACAAAGGTATTTTCCAATCTCTACTTAAAGACCTGTGGCTGTTCCATTACCTTTCCAGATGCTTCATCCTCAAATGAAAGTTCTACCAGATAATTCCAACAAGTTAGCTACAGTGCTACTTTGAGGAGTATTGGAATCTTAACAAATCGTATGAGATTCCTATATTTAAGGCTTATTTTCCAAAATTAATAAAATATGATGACTACGTTCCTTGAGAGCAGTATATGAAGATGAAATATTAATAAATATTCAGGAAAAATTTTTCTTCTTCCAAATTAGATGCCTTCCAATATTTGGAAAAAAAGCTTTCCATTTTTCTTCAACAACTGATAAGTCACTTTATTTAAATAGTTGACTTTGGCATCTGCAATAGTGGCTTCAACCTCCACTCCTACAAGGAGTTGCTTGTAGATTCTAATCAGGGAACAACCCCATGTCTTAGAGCCTCCATACAAGCTGTTTCCTTGTAGTGATTCTCAGTGTCTGGTAGGCCTGACAGATGGGCCTCTTAGCTTCTTTTGCTTTGAGTCTTTGATAAAGTCAGTACATATCTCCTCCAGATCTTCATATTGAGGCTGGAGAGGGTAATTGGAATTCAGTGAATTCCCGTCTCTTTTCTACAAATGTCTTTTTTGTATCCTTGAAAGCTATAGCTACAATGATGTTCCTTGACTAATGTGCTCCCAGCTGAGCAAATGAGGTTAAGGCAGGGTGGGAATAGACTGGAAGAGAACTCTAAAGCACCAGCAACTGCATATTAGAAATGCCTCCCCATATTCTCTCTCAAGTGCCATATATGCCCAGACACTGCAGTTTTTCTGTTTATGACACCATTTCAACAACATCTGTTGCATTAGATTCTCTTCCTTTTCTGAGGAGTTTACAATGATGTCCCAAGTGTGGTCCAGCAAGCACTACTCTACTCATGGCTATGTCACATTGTTAGAATTCAAGTTTCCTACCAAGAAAGCCTAAACGAGGTTGAATTGCCTTGCCTACACAATGGAAATAAGAATATACTTCATAATTTAATAATGGACACTATGCAGTCAATATTTGTTTGTAAATGCTTAGTGTCTAAAGTCTAGAAAGTACCTAAGAGATGCTAGCTCTAAAATATGAAGATGAGAGAGAAAAAGCAAATAACTTAATAGCAGAGGGTTATTTAATGGTGGCAATTAGGATTGATTCTTGCGTTTCTCCTAAAATCCTCATCTCCAGTTAAAAGTCAATAAGGATAGAGAACACATCCCCACCCATAGTTCTTCTTCTTTCTTGTTTATTCCCAGATCCCTTGATTGCTCACAATTAGAAACACGATAGACCTGCCAAAGCTAATGTGATGGCAGAAACTGCATTCCACTGAAGGACTTTCTCTTGAAGACACTGGAAACTTAAAACACTCGTGTTGTTTCTAAATTCGGATTCACACTTGCCTGCAATTCAAGTGTGTAAGTAAGTCATTGTCCAGGTTCAAAACTCGGGGGTTCTTCAGAGATTTGATTCTAGTGCTCATGGCCTTTGATGGGTACAGAGAAGTTACCACGGTCTGTAGTAAGTTACCTTGAGTCAGTCATTCTGAACCACCAAAAATATTTCTTACAGATGCTGCATTTATAAAATTTCTCCCCCATAGTTGACAAGAAAAAAAAAGTAAAGCGAAGTGTCTGAGGAAGACTTCTGGGCTTGGGATCAGGACCCGTACATTTAAATTGTATTTTTTCTTTCTACTTTATCCCTTGTAAGAAATTTAAAATATGGGTGCTAATACCAATAAAATACCAGTTTTGTAATTACATCCTTCCTTCTCTCTAGGCTTAAATTTCCATTGCACAATCTGAGAATGAAGTAAATATGAAGCTGTGTACTGTGATCAAAGTTTGGCCATCTGTCCCCCACAACCCTGATATTTTCTAATAAAGATCGAAGAGAATCTAGACACACTAATGGGTTTGTGATTCTGTGGCTGTTCTTCTAGCTACAGCTGCAGAGTTAGTAGTAGTGGCAGAGACTGCAGGGCCACAAAACTGAAATAATATACTCCCTGGTTATTAAGAATGGGATGTGGTGGCTAGATAGTTAACTAAAACTGAGGACATATGATTAAAGTTTTATGGAAAACTACTGCTTGGTAAGGGAATTTAACTATGCAGTCAGAAAAAAAATTATTGTCAAATTCTGGACTATATGAACCCCATGTTTCCTCCCAGCCAGAGTCTTCAATAATTCTGTGTGATGTTTACAGCAAAATGGCAAAACTTGACCTTTCTATTGTGCTTTGAGCATCACAGGATAATTACCTTTTTAATGTCTCTTTTAGCCCTTACTGTGAAACCAGCTCGATTTTCCTTTGCTTCTTGCTGGCTGCAAGAGAAGGGTGGGCAAGAATCAGTTCAATCCGTAGTGTTTTAAAGAGAAAAAATGAAAATAAATACTCTCCTCTATATCTCTCTTCTTCCTTTTAACATTGCTTTAAAAACAAAACACAAATGCTGTCCCACAACAGCAAATACATCTCCCGCTACATTTTTGATGAGTAAAGAGTTGTCTTTCTTCCCAGAAAGCAACTAGAAGAATAATTAAGTATTAACAAAATTTCAGCTTGTTATCACCTAGTGATTCCACCTTTGTATTAGTCACGGTGGTCACCTCAAAGATGGAGAAATCAAGACCCAGCAATTTTATGTCATCAACTTTGGGGAGATCTGGTATTAGCACATGACCCTACCATGTGCAGTACAAAGAAAGTGCTATCAGTGTGTGTCTTGGTGAAAATATATCCCCCAAACTCAGCACAAAGAAAGACAGGCTTCCTTATCAGAGTCTTGGCGCAAGCTGGCCGTTCCACCCCCACATTTGACACTCAGCCGTACTGGCGGCAGTTGTACTTACAAGAAGGCCGCACACATGGAGCAGGTGTTTTCATGGATCTTTCCATCCAGGCCCTCAATGGGGTCATTCTTTCTGGGGCAGCGGAGCCGACCGTTTCTTACCTGGGGACGGTATTTGCTACATAACTCCTGTCAAATGAAGGAGGGTTTGAGAACCAAATCACTACTCTAAAACTTCCCCCCACCTTAGCCCCGCCCCCCTGAAAAACTGATGTCTTGCAACAAAATGTTACAGATGCACAAAGTGATGTCAGATATCAGTTTTAGCTGATGCCCTGTTCACAGATTTAAGTAACACATTATTTGGAACATAAGATTGTTGCTATTAAAATGATTATAGAACATTAAACATTATTTTGATATAGTATCTATGAGAGACAAAAGGCATAACAATTTAGTATCTTAGATTGGTAATGAAGTTTGTGGTATGAAGAATAATAGATACTTTCAATCCTCAGCTCTCACATAAAGTGCTAAGCATGGCTGTGTGTGGCTGTAACTCCAGTACTGGGGAGTGAGCATGGAAGTCATAACTAACTTGTTCCTCTCTGGCCTCCATTTCCCACACAGGAGATGCACAATCACAATCTTACAAATGCACCATACACACACACACACACACACACACACACACAGAGAGAGAGAGAGAGAGAGAGAGAGAGAGAGAGAGAGAGAGAGAGCAACTACTACCATCAGCACCACATACATAAAGGAGAGCTTCCAAATAAGGAAATAATAGAGGAAAGGAGTATATGAAAGCTTAAAGTCCAACTTGTAGAACATCAGAAAATAAGGATAAATAAATGTAATAAGGAAGATAGACAATTTCTTAGACACGAGGATTCAAATGTATGCTCCCAGTTGGCTAAGTTGTTAAGGATGCTGAGACTGGTGATTTGGCCAAAGAGAATGGTGACTGTGCATGTGTGTGGCATGATGACCTGGAGCAGATACCTGTAATGTTTCTCTCTTCGACTTTCCAGCCTCAACCTTTTCCTTCTCTCCTTGGTCATCTTTTTTCTTCTCTTCCTCTTCTATTAGGCTACAATAGAAGACAAGAGCTAAATTCATTTCTCCAATTACTCTGACACATTTCCAGAAGGAATAGAATGCCCCCAATCAAATCTCAGAAGTCTCCTGGACACTGGACCAGGGAGGTAGCTCAGCAGGTACAAGTGCTTGTTGTGCAAGCCTGATGACCTGAGTTCAGTCCCAGGATCCCATCATGGAAGGAGAAAAATAACTCCAGAAAGTTGTCCTTTGAGCTTTATTTGTTTACTGTGTCATGTGCACACACACAGAGGCACACATGTACTGATGATGATGATGATGATGATGATGATGATGATAGTGATGATGATAAAAATAAATATATAAAAGTTTTAAGGACAAACGGATCTTTCCTAAGAGGTGCGATTATTTTGGAAAATATGCAAAGAAATCCATCTACAGTACACTTCTTAAAAAGCAATAACAATGACAAAGAAACACATTTTTATAAGTCTGCAAGGACCTCTGCTACCATTATTTTCTGTAGATTACTAACTTCAAAGTATAACAAGTCATAATTACCTTGATTCTTTTCTAAATTGTGAGATTTTGCCCTCCCAAGTAACTACAGTATCATTGATGAAAGCAAGGAATAATGCCAAGTCAGATGATGAGCCCATCATGACACAAACAATCCTTCACCATAAAATAACAATTTATATATATATATGTTTTTTGAGACAGGGTTTCTCTGTGTAGCTTTGCGTCTTTCCTGGAACTCGCTTTGGAGACCAGGCTGGCCTCGAACTCACAGAGATCCACCTGCCTCTGGCTCCCGAGTGCTGGGATTAAAGGCGTGCACCACCACTGCCCGGTCAATTTAAATATTTTAACAGAGATAATTACATTACAATTCAATTTTAGTTGCAGTCATGATAGAAGCCCAGTAAGATTTGACAGTAAGCTTTATGAGGCCCACCACAAGCCTAAGATTCTAGGTTTTGCTTTTGCGTTTGCTGTTGTTTTGAGACAATGTCTTGCCATGTAGCCTAGGCAGGCCTCAAACTCATGATCTTCCTGCTCTAGCCTCCAAGGGCTGAGATCCAAGTGCGTACCAGCAAGCCCACCCTCATTCTTGCCATGTTCTACTGCCATATAACATTTCAAAACTCATAAATTATTAGCATTCCCTGTGTCTGATCATCACCATCAATGAGGACAAATGAGACAAACCTGCTATTTCGTGAATCTTAGGACATTCTTTATCCTATTGATCTACTTACACTATATCTTTTCTTAAGGAATTATAGGCATACACTTAAGGATGGACCAATTTCTGAAGACTGAAATGATTAATAGCTTTGTGTTTTACATAAATACAATGTGAAGATAGATAAGGGTAGCAGAGTAATGCAACGTAAGAATTCTAGGCCCATAATTTGAAGATAATCACCCAACACTTATTTTGAGGTGACTTTCAGGAGGAGCTTAGTCTTATTATCAGCCTCAAAAGATAGCTCCTGGATCTTAGTGGGCTGGAATCATGGTTGGAGTATAAACTAGAATGGGACACCTTCCATATTGTCCCACATAAAAGAACTCTGGCAACAGGTTTACCCATATTACTCAGCGAAAGGAAGTCCCAGAAGGCCTCGACTAGCTGGACATACAGACGTTTTTGTACATTTTAGTTCATGAGCTTATCTTTTAGGGGCTTTGCCTCCACTAAGGCACTTAACAAAGCATGCCTTTCACTGGCAGAGAGTGACAATATCTCTAAAAGGCTAAATACAATGTTCTCTATTCCACTTCTTTGTCAAGTATTTTAACAGTCCTTGTATACTAGCCCCACAATTCTCCACTCAGCTTTCCTTCTTTCTTTCTTTCTTTCTTTCTTTCTTTCTTTCTTTCTTTCTTTCTTTCTTTCTTTCTTCCTTTCTTTCTAAAACCCATATATGAATATATTCACAGAATCGCAGACTATCAGAGGCAGGAGAGAGGCCAAAGAAAACACCTGATCCAATCTGAGACGTGTGCTTTCTTTTTGTTGTAAATGAAGACAGTCAAGTATTATAAACACTTAGTGATGAGTCTAGCCACTCATATTGACATAATTAGAAGACAATAGAAATTTCTATTCAATTAGAAGTGAATAGAAAATGATGTCACTTTATTATTCAGTGTTGCTTAATATCATGTCCATCTGTTTTTAAGATTTTTTTCTAGCATACAACCCATGGTACATCCTAGAATCTCAAACTCAGGGAAGAATAATGGTGAATGATTAGATAGAGAAATAAATGAGGGTGCATACTCACAACACACTTGCACACATGGCACACTTGTTTGCATGTGTTTTTCCATCTGGCCCAACAACAGGGTCATTTTCTCTGGTGCACATGAGCATTCCATCCTTTGCTTGGTCCCGGAACTCACTGCAGATTTCCTGGAAAGTGAAAAAGATGCATCTTAAGGCAGTTACTGCTCTTCCTGGATCTTTTCTTACTGTGAGTAATAAATAATGCTCAGTGATTCAGAAAAATTAAAGAGAAATAATAATGTTGCAATAAATCATCAAGAACAAAGTGCTCATCGAGAGCTCGTATGCACAATGGGCTACTCAGCTGTACAGAAAACAGAAACCATGAGGGTAAATGACAGATCAGAAAAAATGATACTGAGTGAGACAACTCGGAGTCTCAAAGACAAATGCTACATGTTCTCTCTCATGTGAGGATCTTAGGTTCAAATAAATTGTTTCACATGTATAACTAAGTTGGATCAAAGAAGAAACCATGTAGACAGAAAGAGGCCTTTTTTGGGGGAGTACAGATTGAAGGAGGGAGACTGTAGATTATAGGTAACACAGAAACAGAGTGGTTGAACACTGAGGGTAAAAAGACTTTATCTGGATAGGGCACAGGTATATGTGGGAAACCAGGGAATAAGGGGAGGGTTAAACCCAAGAAAAGTCGTGTGAAAAGCCATATGGAAGCCTCACAACCCAATTAAACCATACAATTGGAGGGATAGTAGAACACACGAAATACTAGAGAGGAGGATGGATTACTTGGTGTTAAAGAATTCAGCAGGCATGGGGGCTGGGGACGAGGCTGGGGAGAGGAAGGTGTAGTAGGTAGGTTAATCACAACTAAATATGCATGAAAAAGCTTTCTCAAAACCCACTAGTGAGTAAGTTAACTTCAAAATACATTTTACAAAAAGAATTGGAACAGAATTATCCTGCATGGGCAGACAATTTTGTTTCCATTATTCAATAAAAACTGCAATACAAGGCATGGGGCATCTTTCTATGAGTTATTGGTCAGTGAGGCCCCAGAAGTCTCCAAAACAATACCAGCTAGTGCTGTTGCTCTTAGTTAACTATCCTAACTACATGGCAAGATTTTTGTTAAAAAAAAAAACCCACATACTTTGGCTACAAGAAATAGAAAATTAGTCTGAAGCTGACTTGGAAACTACTTTCCTGCTGCTCAGCTTTCATGGTACCAGAAGATGCTGTCTAGATTACTAGAAGAAAAATATCAATGGTCTTACCTAGTGCTCAACTCACATTCTAGGCTACCCACCTAGCAGGCAAGAAGGACACATGGGTATAGTAGTGGCACAACTGTTACAGAGTAACTAACTGCTTTCTGATAGGATGTGAAGCTTGCTCAACAAGAGGGAATTTTATGCCTGGTGCCACAATCCTGGTCCAAAGCCCGTGGCTGCGGAAGTAACAGGACCCAAGGTAGAATCTGCTTTTGTTATTTCAATAAGTGGTCACCTTGTCAAACTGGCTTCTAAACAGTTATGTTTATACCTTCACACTCAAGCTGACTTCAACCTTGGTAGTAGAAGCTCCCTTTTGCAGTAGGCATACATAACTGGTCAAAGTGCCTACAGGAAGAGACTGAGTGTTTAGTCCTAGATGGAACATCATCACCAATTAACTTCCTCCCTGACAATGCTTGGGGCAAACCGCCAAAGAGGAGGTGGAAAATTGTAAGAGCTGTAGGATGGGGAGGACTGCTCTGAAATGTTATCTGTTGGATACGCCATGGCCATCAGAACCATGAACCATAGCAGCTATGGTTGCCTGCACAAAAATCCAGCAGAGGTGGGCAAGCTTTTCTCTAGGCTCCATCCTTATTAAGGAGTTATTGGCAGTGGATGGTTCCTAAGGGAGGGATAATCACTATTCTTTGATGATCTAGCCACTGGTAGGTCTCATGCTTTTGTCAGTGGTCCCATACCCACGCATATATTGGCAGCTCTAACTGGATTTAGTGGGTTACCAGAAAAATAAAAGGAAAGACATGAAGCTGCAAGAAGGGTGTGTTAGGCAGCATAGAAGAGAAGGGAGAAATAGAGGATGGATAAGATCACATTCCATTCCATTGCATACTGTATGAAATTCTCAAGAATAAAGGGAAATTGCAGTTTGTTTTTTTTTTTTTTTTTTAGAAGAAAGAGAGTTCTTGAGGGTCCTGGTATTTGTAGCAGAAGTATAAACATGTATCAGCACTGAAAATGTTTATAACTGGGCTTCAGAACAAGGCAGAACATTTTGGTAGATACCAATAGATACATCTGTATGTGTGTTGTACTGCATGCTGCAGCCTGTAAAGCTCATGAAATATCACAGGGGAAGAGATTCAGCAAACAAACTTTCCTGGAGGAACTGAAGTTATTTCTGAGCTGTAATTTGTGTTCAGTATTCTGAGAAAGAAAAGGGAAACATATGTTCAGCTAAGGAATTCGTGTTTGTCTAAGAAGGAGAGAGCAAGCCTGAAGTCTGGGGATTCTGACATATCTTCAGGAGGGGATCCTCATCTAGGGATGGAGCATGTGGATGTGAACCAGAGCAACACAATCAGACAGGAGAGAAAGAGAAGTGTATTAGGAGCATTGGGGGTACTTAACAGGGCTCAGTAGCTTGTCATATACCATGTATACGTCAAATTTTCAGATCTGAATTACTAATAAAAAAGATAGTTCCAGCTAACAAAAGAGTTATAGTTTAAACTATGTCAACTTTCCCCAAATAATGATTAAGTTTGTCCATTCAAGGATGTTAAAAATTCACATTGGGTAAATCTTGTAATTGGCTATTGGGTGGAAGTAACCTGTCATCTACACAGACATGCTTGTCTTAGTGATCTACAAAACAGTAAAATTGGAAAAACAAGGAAGTAGACTAAGAGTGATTGTAAAGTCAAAATAACTAATATTGGTAACTGGGGCTAAGAAGGGTAGCACTTTCCCCATGACAAATATGACAACATACATGCATGACATTGGAAGTTAGAATGATTGGAATCTTGTACTGTCCACTTGATGCACTTTAAAGGTATGGATGATGTAAATTCATCTCAGTAAACAGCACATGTTAAGTATTAAAAATCCATGCCTAATCAACTAAATCTAATAAAAGACAAATGCGTGAAAAAAATCCCTTACAAAAGAGTGGGTCCTCTGAATTTTCACTATAAATGAGCCTCAAAATTTGAACAATAATGAAATAAGGTTGGTACTTTGGAAGCATCTAATCATGATCATTTTTGCATTAAGTGTTTCTCTCTCTCTCTCTCTCTCTCTCTCTCACTCTCTGTCTCTCTCTCCCCCACTCACCCACTAGCCCCTGGTCTTACTTGTTTCAAACTAATAAAAAAGACACCTCAGGCTTGTCTTTAACTTCTGGGCTCAAACCAGCCTCCCATGCATCTGGACTACGGTGTGTGTGAAAGTTAAAGGTTTCATTTGTTTCCAACAGGCATGAAGTTTAGACAGCAAACACTATGCTAGTGGGGCACCTAGAACATCATGCCACTGTGGAACCCAAACTGTAGGGTGGGGCAGCAGCAGGTCTAAGAAAATTACCTTTGCAGCTTCTCTTCTAACCTTTGCTCTTGCTTTGTCTTCTTGAATACTATGAGAAAAGGGGGGAAAGAGACTATGAAGAAACAAATCCTATCCCCATAGCAAAGTTCCATTATACTCATGGGCTCATGATTCAATGTTTTCACTTTTCTCAGGCAACCTCAAAGCCCTGCACATCAAGCTTGCAGTATTATCTATCTATCTATCTATCTATCTATCTATCTATCTATCTATCTATCTATCTATCTATCTATCTATCATCTATCTATCTATCTGTCAGTTAATGAATTAGAATGGCTCTGTTCCCTCAAGGACATGGTATGAAAGAGGAGACTTTCCCACCTAACTGTACCCTTCGTTCAGCATCTCCTCACCCACACTATACACCTTTTACCACTCTAGCCACTGGCAACCATGTTCTGCTGCCTACTATCATCTGGATTTTTTGAAGTTGCACATACAAGTGATCTCATGTATTACTTCTTTCTCTGTTTCCTGACTAGTCTATAGCTGTTTCCATCATAATAGTTACAATCTGAAAGCTCTCCATTTGTTTTTGCTGTTGATTGTCGATGTTTAAATGTGACCCTCAAAGCTGAGAAATACCTAGATGAAGAAAATGCATTTTTTCTCTCCACTTAAAGACTCTCCCCCCAAATCTTCCCATGATAGTTCCCATGCCCCAGAACCCCCACAAGCCCTGGGGCCCCTGCTGCACTCACAATAAAGCCTGACACATGGAGCATGTGTTGCCATGGACTTTCCCATCTGGGCCCTTGATTGGGTCATTCTCTCTGGTGCAGTATAGTACTCCATTCTTTCTGACCTTGCGATATCCATCACACAGCTTCTGTAAGATCCAGGAGGAAAAATGGAAGGAATGAACACATGTTTTGCCAGAACACAAAAGTCACTAAAATGTGGATATTTATTTCTTGATGGAGACAGTCTCTTTAATTTTAGGGTAAGTAGTGGCTTACCCTAGAGTAGTTCTAAACTTTGAAAAAAGCATAAACGTGGTTAAGTGATAAAGCTGGAAGGGAGGTGAGAATATTTAAATAGGGGGCTGAGGGTATTTAAATATTTCCTGTGATTGATGAACTCTGTGTATGTGAGTGTGTGTGTGTGTGTGTGTGTGTGTGTGTGTGTGTGTGTGTGTGTG
>CABHPH010159651.1:0-11543 GCA_902168325.1 Peromyscus nudipes
AAAAAATCAACCTTGAGTGGGGTGTAGAAACATGAGGTTTCCCCACAGAGATCCTCATAGCTGAGGAATGAAGAGAAGCGGGCTTTGGTTCCAGATCAGATGGACGAGGCACACTGCCCTGGTCACCTGTCACCACAGGTGTAGGACCTTCTCCCCCAGTGTCCTGATCCGTCTTGTGTCTTACACTGGGTATGTCGAAAGCTCACTCTGTGACCATTGGTACTTGCAGCTGTCAAACTCATTGCAAAAAACAACAACAACAAACAAACAAACAAACACCTCCCTAAGAATCAGTAGTCTGCTAGCCCTGTGCTCCCTACCTCTCCTACCCTGCACATTGCTGATTAATTGATGGAGTGAGGCAAGGAACTCTGGGTCACCTAAATGCTAGGAAAGTGCTTTATCAGAGCTACACCTCCAGCCCTTTCTTACTTTTCTGAGACATGGTCCTACTGGATAGCCCAGGATCTCTCAGCCCTCTCAGTAGCTGGCATCACAGGCTTGTTCACCACATCTGGCCATGATGCTGGCCTTGTGATGGCCCCAGGTTCCCTCTGGAGTCTCCTCCTTTCTCTGCAGATGGGAACTCTTGGCAGTGGGTTATCCCAGCTCTCCTCTTGTACCTGAAACCTTCCTATGTTAGCTTCATTCCTGGGGACATTTTAAACTCAGAATTCTGAGTTGGGAGTGCTGAAAATGCTGCTCCTGCCTAGTGTCTCTGCGAGAAGCCCCTGGCCGTTCAAACTGCTGCCCATTGCAGAATGAGCTCTTTCTCCTCCCGTTCTCTTGTTTTTAGCGTCCAGCAGCCTGAGTGAGATAGACTTGAGCTGAGCTTCCCGGAGTAGGTCCTGTTTACAGTTTACTCTGCTCCTTGGAAGCTGTTCTTTAAAATCCTTTTCCATTCCACACTTTCTCTTCTCCTGCTGGTAATCCAACAAGAATATGAGATCATTTAACTGTGTCCCATGAGTCCTCACAGTTCTTTCTTGGGGAGTTTTGTTTGCGCTACGTAGAATTTCTCAGAGCTTGGGTAGGGATGCTCTTGGCTTGTCTGCAGCTCCTTGACCTTTCCCTCACACATGCTACTGCCATATGTGTCCCATGAAGAGCAGTTTGTCAGTCAGGTTGTTGACTGTTCGGGGCTACACTTTCTTCTTGGTCCTTCTTGTGAGCATCTATTTCTTTGCTGAGACCTTGTGTCTCCCATTTGTTTCAAGAGCACTTCCCCTTCCTGCAGCATCTCTGTAACACATTCTTTCAGATTTTGTCAAGTGACTCCAGCTTCTACATCAACCTCGTGGCTTATCTTTCCCTAAGCATCAGATATGTTTCTAACCACGAGCATGAGCTTAGTAACTCTGGATTATAGCCTGATCATCCTGAATATGAAGAGACTCTGAGCCGTGGCACACACCAGATAAGTAAATAAAATCGAATTTTAAAAAACTTCTCTTCCACAGTCTCATGGGTGCTTCCCAGCTCTCAGGGATCCCTTTTCAGTGCCCTAGAAACAGAGCCGGGGCTTTCTTTCAAGTTCTGCTGAAGACTCCTGGTGCCTGAGCTCAGATCCAGGCTGAACAGCAAAAAGACAAAGAGAAAAAAAAAAGCAAGAGCTTTTACCTACCCTCCCACCTGTTGCCACCAGAAAGGGACACAAGTTCCTGGGACTGCCACACCCCAGCACCAGGGCAGCATTTGGAGGAACAGTGGAAGGACAGGGACTTGGTGATTCCCCTGCTCTTCCCGCAGTTAAGGGGCTGCTTTCTCCCCAGGGCAGGAACTATGGCAAGCCTTGCCTGAGATGAAAGAAGAGCTGTAACTGCTCATCGTCTTGCTGATGTTTTCCCCATCGCCTGACTTCTGATGACGTCACAGCCCTCGCTAAGCTACTGTCTACATTCTGCCAGGTTCCAGGAAGGTCTTTGGTAGGAGGGACCAGGTGCAGTGTGCCACCACCATCTGATCTGGAGCCAGAGCCCACTTCCTTTCGTCTCCGTATTTCAGCCTCATTCCTCAAAAACTCACTCTGGCTGCTTCTGAGGCTTGGCCATTGTGAGTACAAATGGCTGTGGCCTAGGCCAGTTCAGTAAAGACCCTACCGAGTTACCTGTTACTGCCAAGGGAACAGTCCCTGGGCAGGACCCTGTTTATGGCACCTGTGCCTCTGCCCTCCTTATAGCATGGCCCAGGATGAACTCAAGGCTCAGTGCTGAAAGATGGCATCTCCTATGGGAGTCAGGGCTGTGTGGTTGAAGACCCCCCCCCATGCCCTTGGACATATAAGCCAGGCTCCAGAGGAAGGTGCTTTGGGGTACGGTCTGGGCACATCTTGAAGACCAGACCTGTGACCGTTCCATACTCAAGTGGCACGTGATAGAGACCTGGGATGTCAAGGCCACACCTACAATGATTGGTAGAATGGAGGGGCTTAAGAAGTGAGGTGGGCAGAGGCAAACCGCTGCCTCTGCCACCACATCCCCAGTGTGGGGTCTCCCTTATCAGAAGTAGTGAGGCTTCACTGGCTGAGTCCAGGAGAGGAGATGACCTTTCCTTTTCAGGCCAGGCTCCCCACTCCCTTAGCATATGTCTAAAACTCCCTGTGTCTACAACACAGCACCATTTGGAGAAGCAGCATCCTTCCCACTTCCGACGATCCCCAGTCCATAAGTAACTCATTTTTTTCACCTAGGTGGCTTCACTGTATGGACAGGCCACTAGAGCCATGTCCTTCAGAGAGGGAATCTGAAATCCAGGGCAGCCTCCAGTAGAGCCTTGACTCCGGCTGCATCAGCAGGACAAAGTCCTGGGGCAGAGGAGCATGCTGGAGAGAGGAGACATTCAGAAAAGACATGAGAGAGGGGCAGGCTTGAAGAACACCGCACTGTAGCATGCAGAGCCCACTCCCCACAGCACTGGGGTTGCTGGCTTACTCCCTGTGGAGAGCCACATGGGAGAAGGATGGATTTCAGTGAGTCCCTCTGGACATGACGTGGCCAGCCACCAGGATTTATGTGGCACATCCACTGTCAGAAATTGTGGTTTCCACGTTTACATTGAACTCATGTGAGCAGATTCTCCTACATGTGAAAGATGGTCCTTAATGCAAAAGTGCCAGCCCCCTCCCTGCACGTAAGTGCAGAGCAAATCTCTGTGTGCCCAGGTCTGGCTAAAGGCCTGTCTCTGAGAGTGGCTTCCACTAATTAATGCATTTGCTCCTTACAGAGTGAAGTAGGGTTTTCAGGTACATTTGAAAAATGATGTGCTTGACTATAAAACGCTGCTTTCTTTGAGCCATGCTGCCTAGTGTAGTGGTTCTCAACCTGTGGGTCATGACCCATTTGGAGTCAAATGACCCTTTCACAGGGGTTGCATATCAGATATTTGCATCATAATTCATAACAGTAGCAAAATTTCAGTTATGAAGTAGCAATGAAAATAATTTTGTGGTTGGGGAGTCACTACAACTCAAGGAACTGTATTAAAGGGTCACAGCATTAGGAAGGTTGAGAACCACTGGGCTGTGTGTTGCCCTGTGTGAGTTGTAGACTAGTTAAGAACTGGTTACCAGGCTTGAGGATGCAGCTGCATTGGTAGAATGCCTGGCTAGGATGCACAAAGCCCTGGGTTCATTCCCCAGTACGTAAAATGGGATATGGTGATGGGCATGCCTGTAATTCTGTACTTAGAAGATAGAAACATAAGGATCGGAAATTCAAGGCCGCATACCAAGTTCAAGGCCAGTCTGGGATAGATGATAAAACAAAGTTTCCTGTGATAAACTGACAACAAACTGACCCTGGTGCTATCAAGGTGGCTCAGTGGTTAAGAACACTTGCTGCTCTTCAGGGGACCCAGGTTCAATTTCCAGCACTCACAACAGTTGGTAACTTCAGTTCCAGGGGATCCAGTGCCCTTTTCTGGCTTCCATAGGTGCCAGCCACACATGTGGTGCATGTACGTGGTGCATGTACATACATGCAGGTAAACATACACATAAAATAAAAACAAGTATTTAAAAAACTGAACATGTTTGGCCAACTATCCTGGTATCTGAACACATGAACTTTCCATTCCAGACACTTTACTACTTAGGGAGAAAGATGCTCGGTGACCTGACAGTCCTTGGTCAGAGCCCCGGTGGCTGGGAGCTACCAACTGCGTAGGTGCCGCCGTTTGTCACAGTCATACCCACTCCGGTTCGGCTCTCCCTTGGTTTAAAGCCAGCAGGTTTATTGAAGCACTAGGCTGTTCTGGAAAACATGAGCCACAATCCTGACCCTGGGCCACAGCACAGGCACAGCCCACCAGGTCTGCACCCTCGGAGGAAGGCAGGGGGCAGCTCCTGCTTCGGATGCTTCCTTTGCTCCCTCCAAGGGCGGGCGGCTCCTTGAAGCCTTTCTCTGAGTGCCTGGGCCTGCCTGCCTTCTCCTCCTCGGCCTTCTTCCTTTCCTTTTCTCAGACAACAGTAACAATAAGTATGATTAGCAAGGTGATTTCGAGCCCCTTTCAGAGGACAAGACGGTAAACAGAGCTTGTTTGCCTAAGGAAACCCTCCCAGCACCCAGCCACTCAAACTGCATGTGTTAATGAACCCAGAGCCGTTAATGCGGTTTCTTCAGTTAAATTGATTCATGAATTTTGAAGAGAACATTATCTAATGAATTTTCTTTGAATAGAAAGCAATTAAAAGGACAAATCAGTCTGATTAACCCCAAAGTCACCCTCCTGCCACAAATGCTGTACAGTTTGAAATTATATCATAAAAAAACTAGAGCACATTTGCTGTGTCTGTGCCCTCTACTAATCCATGTAAATTAATGAACAACAAAGTTAATTTCTTTGATGACCCTTTTCTAGTATCACCTGGATTATGCTGATGTTTAATTTGCTTAATGTTATAATAAAGACTAAACAGGGTTTTTTTTTTTCCAGTGAAGTGATTATCATTCCTTTCCGTTAAGAAGTGATTTTTATTATTTAATGTGTATGTAAGGGTGTGTTTCCTTTAAGGACCAAAACACTCTGCCAGCTTGGCACCAAATGTGGCCAGCACCGTGGAGGACACACTCCCTGATGTCATTCCTGTCCATGGAGTCCTCCTCTCTGTTGTTCCCCTCGGGAACTCCTGCTCCTAAGTGTTGGAGCCCCAGGGATGGAAGATGTGGCTTGGCCTCCGCGCTCCCTAGCCTGTGTGTCCCCTCTGGAAGACAATAGGAATGGATTCACACCAGACTCCCCCTTGTGCCTGGGCGACTGCCCTACTCAAGGCCCATTGCAGGGAGTGATTCCAAAACCCAGAGGCATCAAGGGAGAGGATGGCCATGCCTCACCCTAGTCATTCTGCTGCAGCACACAAAATGCATGCTGCTTGATGCGGCTAGTCAGAGAACATGGGGAAAGATGCTTTATTTTCGCAGCACTGTTCATTCAAGATGCCTGCAGCTGCCTGCAGCCGGGGTCACCCCCCCAACCTGGGCATACTGATGGAGGCCTCTGGCATTCAGAAAAGCACCGGGGTTAGTCCTGCTCGCTGCTGGGTGTGGACAGCTAGAGGAGGGCCCCCTCCCCTCCCTGGAGAGGTCCTCTTCCTGCATCTCACCTGAAGTTGGAAAATGAACCAGCAGTCCAAAGGACTTCCACATAGGTGGGCCAGCAGGGGCTCCTGCGCTTGCTAATTGAACTGTGTGCAAATGCTTGCCTGCCTGTTCACAGAAAGAGCATCACACACAGCTCCACCCGGAACGTGAGGAGGGCGGACGGAAATTAAAGATGTGGGAAGCCTTCCGAGGCCCACCTGCTTGGTGTCTGATTCACTCTCGGTTCTCCTTGCCTGCGCCACCGTGACAGGGTGCCGTGTGGAAGGCTGTGTTTTAATTGAGTATAACACCTCTATTTGTGCCATTGCATTTTCTGCTGGGGGACTGGCAGCTATTTATATCTGAGCTGCCGGAGCCGTTTGTCCAAATCACGTCATTCTGTTTTCTTTCTTTCAGATTCATTCACCAGACAGGTGTTATGGAAGCTGCTGAAGGTTGTGAAATTCGGAGAAGTGGTTTCTTACCAGCAATTAGCAGCCCTGGCAGGCAACCCCAAAGCGGCTCGCGCAGTAGGAGGAGCGATGAGAAGCAATCCAGTAAGTTCCGCAGATGGGCAGCAGGCTGGATGGATACCCGCCCTTGCTGGGCCTCGAACCACTTTGGGAGCCAGGTGTTGTTTGAATAAATGTACTTCAGAGGCCAACTATGTGACTGGGTGGGGGGCCAGCTCCTGGGAGAGGGACCCTTGTGTCCCAGGCATATGAGACCTTTGTCATAGCAGCCCCTACCGGAGAGGAAGAAGCATGGAGAGGGACGAGCAGACAAGAAGGCAGCATGTTTATTCATTCACTTCCCGGTGGATTGTCCCCATCCTGGGTGCCCGTTCAGTGGCAACATTCTTCCATACACTAGAAAGACAACTGTACATCCAGAAGACAAGAGGCCTGCCCATGTGTCACCAGCCTCCTGAGGTTTCAGTGAAATAGTACAACCCCATCTCCCTGGGTCTCTGAGGTATGATGAGCCTAGAAGATGTGACACCTTGCATCTACTGTCCTTAGGTGTCAGCTCCCCAGGGAATGGCCTTTCCCCGAGAACTCATCAACATTTATTTATGTCCTTCCTGCAAATCTGTCAGAGTTTATTGGGCGCCAGGTTCCCAGCCCACAAGAAGGTCATGCTTTTAGAGACATAGTCCCACATTGCACTAGGTGTTTTGGCTCCCCCAGAACAGCCAAGGGCCAGACTAAGGCCCTGCATGCCTGTGGGCCTTGTGTGGGCAAGAAGGCATGCTACTCAAACAATCTTCAGGGAAAACCCACACTACTGCCAGGCTCCCTGAATGTCCCAAGCAGCTTCCCCTGTGCCAGTATAGATGTGCTGGCATGTTGATAAAGCGTGCAGGTCTCCAACATGACAGAAAAATGCCACCTGATCAGAAGTGTACCCTGTCTGGAAGGGACATTGATGAATTCGAGAGTCTAAGCCTCCTTTGATGGGTGGTAGTAGTTGTTGGAGAAGGGGTTTCTCTGTGTAGCCTTGGCAGTCCTGGAACTCGCCATATAGACCAAGCTGTCCTCAAACTCACAGAAATCCTCCTGCCTCTGCCTCCCAAGTGTTAAGATTAAAGGGTATGTACCACGCCTGGCTCTGAATATGGCTTTTGAGGTCTCCCAACAAAACTTTTCTCCTGCCTTTTGGTAGACCATGATTTCTGAGCCACAACTGGATCTGGAGTCAAGTCATTAGCATCCTTTCCTTCTTTCTTTCTTTTTTTTTTTTTCTTTCTTTTCTTCTTTCTTTCCTTCCTTCTTTCTTTCCTTCTTTCCTTCTTTCTTTTTTTAAGATAGGGTCTCTCTATGTGGCCCTGGGGCTGTCCTAGAACTCTCTCTGTAGACCAGGATAGAACTCATAGAGATACCTGTCTCTGCCTCCTGAGTTCTGAGACTAAAGCCATTCGTCACCATGCCTGGCCATGAGGTGTTAGATTATGTTTTAGACAAAGAGGCAGCTCCAGTTCTGTAGCTCCATTTAATGCCCCAGAAGAACAGAGGAAGCCAACACCCTTTCTACCCTCCTGCTGCTGCACCCTTGGAGCTACTGTTTTCAACACATACCAACCACCCTGAACTTCAGGGGTGTAGGTCTCTCTGTATCACCTTTACCCCATATCTGAGCCCCTCCTGAGGCTGAGGAAGGGCCATGGACATTTCCCAGGTGACTCCTGCAACAAGATGAATGGTTTGGTATTTATCTTCACTCAAGCTGGGGACCAAGTTGTTTTGTTTTGCAAAGTTTCCTATATGTGCTCACACGAAGATAAAGATGGCCTCATCAGTGGGCACCAACATCACAGCTTCTGTTCTGAGTGCAGCTAACATCTGTGCTTTAAGAACAAGCCCTGCTACCCAGTGCGCCCATGGGTAAACATACCATACCCACTTTTTGGATGAGTCCCCATCAAGCACCACTGGAAACTGGTATGAGAAGGGGATACTGAGACTTGAAGAGAAGAGGTCTGGACAGTGATAGGCTCTGCCTGCTGCCTGTGTTAGTAGATGTCCTCAGCACCACTGACAACAGGTTCCAAGATGGGGGTGGCTGTGTGTGTTCCCTTTACCCCAAAGCTGCCAATCTGGAATAAGCTCATGGAGAACAAAGTTCTCATGTATTGGTGAAATTATTAAGGCCACTCCACGTAGTGAAAAGGAGATTTATTTAATGGCGTAACTTACAAATGAAGGGATAGGTAGGTTGAGGGTTCTGGGAAAGATGCAGCAGTAGTCCGGCGATGTTCTCTGGAGAACTCTCCTCCGTCCACCTCTAGCGTCCAGGCTCCCAGCAGCAAGAGAGCGCAGCACATCCAGATCTCGGGTCTTTGGAGCCCTCCCTTGGCCCCACCTTGTAGGCGTGATAGTTACCACCTCTAGCGTCCAGGCTCCCAGCAGCAAGAGAGCGCAGCACGTCCAGATCTCAGGTCTTCGGAGCCCTCCCTTGGCCCCACCTTGTAGGCATGATAGTTACCAAAGCCTCAATGGGGGTTGGAACTTCCAGACCAAAGCTGGAATGGCTACCCACTACATCTCCCCCTTTTTGTCTAAATAAGAAGGTTCTAACTTAATACAAGACTATATACAAAGGAATGGTTATCAAATATTGTCCAGGAGTAATGAGGGGTAATGACCTAGATAAGATGGAACTACAATCAATGCGAACAATATCAAGCAAGAAACACATACTAAAATCCAGAGAAGTCTAGAGCATAGGTAAATGGCATGTTACAAAGATCATTCCAAAAGGTGTCCTATCCTAAAGAACCTGAATCTAATACTTAATATGTTCTATCTAAGATTATATATGTGTATATATATATATATACACACACACACACACACACTAAGTTGTAACTATAACTGGTAGTCTTCAATCCCGTCAAAGACCTGAGAAGGAATATAATGGTACCTGAGAAATGGTAGATGGAGGCAAGCAACTTTCAGGAATCTAGCAAGAGTAGACCGAGACAGCTGGCAGCCTGGACAGCCACCTAATGTTTCTCAGCATTGTTGGTGCATTCAAATTGGCTACAGGCCTAGAGTTTCTGACAGACCATTTTCAGAAACAGGAATTCTGAAAGACCATCTTACCCTGTCTTGGCAGAGTACAGTGGTCGCTTTCCTTGTGTCCCGCTTGTCCAGAAAGGACAGCATTGCATTCATACTGTCAGCAGTCGAGGCAAGGGCAGTTCTTTGCCCAGTCGGCCATTTTGTGCCAAGAAGACAAACTTCCAAATGGAAATGTCTTAGAAGCCCAGCATTTTCTCGGGATCAAATTGGTGCTGCCAGGAGCAGTTGTGTCTCATGTCAACAGAATTGAAAGTTATTTAAATGCCATATTCTCTAGGTCTATGAAGTGTTTGAAGATTACCTGTCCATCTGACCTATGTATCTGTAAATCTGGATAACCTAACTAACATAACTATAGAGATGACAAGCATAGGTGACTATAAATCTATAAGTCTTATCTACCGAAATAACCTAAGGACTAAGGCTTCATGTAAACAAGGTAAACAATCTATAAGCAAATGTACAGTAAAGGACGATGACTTCAAAATTGTGACAGTACACAAGATATTTATAATAGAGGTAGGAATGTATAGTGCAATATGCAATATGACAATAATCTTAAATATATATCAATATACAGAATATCCTAAACAGAAGTAGAACACACATAAAGTATGACAGATATAAATTCACATTTGTATCAATATACAAATATTTCAAATAAGAGTAGAAATATATGTACATTATAACAAATATAGTTCTGTATTTGTATCAATATACAAATTATCTTAAACAGGAATATGAAAGTAGTTTACATTTGTGTCAACATATAAGGATCCATAACAGTGCAAATTATAGTGCAAATTATCTAAGGCTGCTATTTTACTAAATTTGTTTACTAGTATTTACAATAATCTACCAAAGCTGGAATGGCTACTCACTACACTCATGTTTTGGCTAAGCATTGCCATTTGTGAATTTGAGAGGAAGAGTAGAAAGGATGTAGAAGGCTCCAGCCCCTGGAGACTTCATCTTGTATCATCCCTTTGGTGGCTGGCAGTAACCAGGCCTCATGCTGCCTGGTCTTACAACTGGCCATTGCTGGGTTATCCACCTCAAGAATAAGAGATGAGTTTTACAGAGTGGGAGTCTCCTCCATCCTGGAACTCAACTTCTCCCAAGTTTCCCCAAGTAGGACTCACTGGCCTTGCCAGGAAACTGGGCAGCCTCTGGAAGGTGCCACATTACCCTGAATAAGAGATGCCTGGCCCTGAAGACTCTTCACACACACACACACACACACACACACACACACACACACACACACACAAAACCCCCTTCTGCCACATCCTCAGACACAATTTGCTAAATGTAGTTCAGAGGCGATCAATACAAGCTCAGGGAGTTTCCCACCTTTTTCTAAACAAACACATTCCTGAGGAGTTAGTTTATTCGCAGATTGCCATGAGCACCGATGACCCCCGAGTCCTGTTCTGCCATTCACCCAGATGGCTGTTGATAAAGATTTAGCATCATGTTCTGAGTGTCAGGGTTGTCAGAGGAGCTGAACCATTTGACCAGAAGAAAAAAACGCACCGGGAGCTATTGATTACAACTTCTCGGTGTCACTTGTTCACCAGGATTTAGGTATTGATGAGGCTGCGAGTGAAAACAAGCTTTCTCCCTTGTGGCCTCTGCCCAGAAGAACAAAGGCAAAGTTGGAAAAAATATTCAGCCAGTTCCAGAATCAGAGGGATTCCATTATCGATTGCAAGGCCCCTTCATGTTATTTTTGTTGGAGACAAATCTATGGGTTTGGAAGTTTTATAGCAGTTGAGAAAGGGCTTGCGTGAGTGATGGATCCGGGTATTGGACAAATTAGATTTCACAGCATGAAGATTTCAATGAAGCTGTAATACCATGGGCTCTTTGAGTATCGATAGCAGTCACATTGCATGCAGCAGGGGCCGTCAAGAAGAGGACAGCCATGATACGGGTCCTTCCGATATGGCCATGGAGCCCCAGTAAATCTTACTGGAGCCCCAGTAAATACCTACTGCTGGCCTGACATGAAGCAGGGTCCTTTTCTAAAAGTGACCTGTGTGAGTAAGTCACCAGTCCACAATGCACTCTGTGCCAGCAGCCCCTCAACTTTGCGTGGATCCATAGAAAGAAACTGAGAGAGGTGTGCATGGCACTCACTTTTGTAATCCCATAATCCCTTGAGAGGGAAGAAAGCAAGTCAAACCTGGGAGGTCAGATCTGATATCAAGTAGAATGGTGGAATATGCATCTAAATGTCAGCAAGGCTGGATTGAGTAGCATGTCTGCATCAGCCAAAGCTAAGGCTTGGCATCATCTCACGGTCTTCTGATTGTCACTATCGCATTTGATTTTAGATAGATAGATAGATAGATAGATAGATAGATAGATAGATAGATAG
>CABHPH010159651.1:11553-62765 GCA_902168325.1 Peromyscus nudipes
TAGATAGATAGATAGATAGATAGATAGATAGATAGATAGATAGATAGATAGATAGATAGGTATAGATCAGTCACAGTAATGTTCCATTCTCAACACCTTCCATGGCTCCTTTCAAGGTCAAGGTCAGATGCTGTCATTCACATACACCTGGAATTCCACTTCTCACCCCATGCTGCTCCTGTGTGCATGGTCAGCTCTCTCCTCCCTGATCATCATGCCAGTAGTCCTTAAAACTACTCATAGACCACCTCTGTACATGACATCATGGTAGCCATGGGAGTCAAAGCAGGATAAGGTCTGTGAGGTGTTGGAAAGTGTGTCCCCATCTCCTAAGCTCAGTTGTGAAATGGCAGTGGTCCACAGATCCAGAGTCCCACCATCGTCCTGTCAGTCACTCTTCAAGAAAGGCAGTGTGCACGGAGCCATCAGGATGTCAGGCATATCCAGACTCCTGCTGGCTAGAACCTCTGCTTTGCCTCTTATTAGCCAGGTGAACTTAACATGAGTTTGGCACCCTTGACCTGGGGTATTGGAGGGCTTCTGGGGCTACATAAGGAAGCCTCACATTAGGCATGAAAAGCACCATATCAGAGGCGAGGGCGAGAATGACCCCCATCTGCTGGATCATGTGTGTACACCCCATAAAGGAACACACACAGCTCTGCAGGTGAACCGTGTGGCTGAGGGCATGGTGGTGACCACAGGGCTGTCCATATGGTGACTCTGTGTAATGAGGAAACAGCACTGGAGTACACAGGTTCTGAGATACAGAGCTCAGTATTTCAGATGCCTATTCTGGGCAGCTTCCTCTAGACTGTCAGCTGGCCAGAAGCTGGCCACTGTGTCCCATTCGCTTACCATGGTAGATAGAAAAGGAAAGGGTGTGTTGGGGATAGAGATTGATGGGCCACAGGGAAAGGAGGGAAGAAGAGGGATGAGATGTGGATGGTACCCAGCAGCACGTCGGTAGTCCTCCCGTTAAAGCCCTGCAGGAGTGGCTGGGTCTCACCACAGCAGAGCACCCAGAGCAAAGCCTGTGCATGTACCTGAGATAACCTCAGACTTGCACAACTGCTGTCTACATCTTCCTGTGTCAGGGCAGCTCAGAACCTTCCAGAATGAGCCCTGAACCTCCAGAGCTAACTGAAGCAGATGCCCAGAATTCAGGCTGTGTTCAGTAACAGTGGCCATCTCCCAACAGCAACCACTGTAGGTGTATCACTACATGTGTTCCCTGGGCCCTGGTCATGGTAAGCTCTGTGGGCTGTTGGAGCCATGGTGGCTGTGTGAACCCTCCTTTATCCCTCCAATTAAAGCTCTCTTGGGAACTACTTGTTAGGATTCCAATGCAGGAATATCAGTTGAATCCACAGCATTCTCTGCAGCAGGCACATAAGGCATGCCCCTTGACAGGGCAAGTGTGTAGCCATCCTTGGCAGGCTGAGTAGAGTCGTACTGTTTACATGGTTGCCCAGGGAGAGAAGTTGGCCGGGGCAGGGGGTCCACATGTAACTCCAGCCACTGTGCATTTCCCAGGTGATGTCCATCTTTTTCTACCCATGCTCTGAACCAGTGAGGTATGAAGGTATGGGGACACCAATATATTTCTTTATTGGAAAGAAAGCAAGATTGGACAAGATGGCACAGCCTTGATGTCTTTGCATTGATGCCATCACCAGCCCTGCCATCTCTGACCACACATTGACCTCAGATGGAATCCAGAGTACAGGCAAAAACCTTCTGCAGACACACTAGCTGTTCTCAGCCCTTCCCTCTCTGCAGACACAACGGCTGTTCTCAGCCCTTCCTCCCCTACAAAATAGAGGCAAATGTGTCTGTATCCGCAAAGCAGAGGAAGAGCCTCAATAGCTGTCCAGCCTGCAGAGATGATGGACCATGGAGCCTCAGTCCACGTAGCCCAGCCACCTCCTTAGTGACCTAGGTAGACATTTGTCAGTCCCCTGTGGACGACTGCTGAAGTAAACATACTGCCTCGGCAGAGACAGGCATTCCCTCATCCGAATGACTGGAGATCGAAGAATGCAGCCTGGACAAGATCACAGCCTTGAGGTTACAAGTTGAGAATCAGAGTCCTTTTGGTACGAGAATTGCCCTAGAGCCAAGCCCGCATGAGCGCCTGGCATCTAGATCATTTGGAACCCAGTGAAGATGTCTACAGGTTTGCATGGTGCCAGGCATGGGCAATGATGAGCCAGTTATTAGCAGTGGGCTCATGAGATTCACAGGCCCCTGTTTTTTAGCTTGTCAGAGTCAATAGGAAGAAACACCCATGTTTGATAACTCACTGGAAGCGTTCCCCAATTGATTGGTGTGGCATTTTGCAATAGCAGGTGACTGGACAAATGGCTCAGAACACACAGAACACACCACAGCAAAGCATACACATGTCTGGACACCACCATCCTCGGCACCCCTGACAGTCATCTCCTCCTTACAGGCTTGTTTCCACTAAGAAGGGGCCTCCCTTAGAGTAAACCTATCATTTTAGTGTAGAAGACCAGCAAAACTTAGTTTTACTCACACCATTAAGGACTGGAGAGCAGCCTGGGTACCTCAGACCATCTGAGTTGGGAGGCTGCAGCAACCCTGATACGCACTTCCTAGTCTACAGGCCTTGTTGGGATGAAGTGACCCACTGATCATACCTGCCACTGGATGTGCTGCCAATGGCAGTGTCCAGGGGAAGACGTAGACATGGGTGCCTGATGATGGCTGAGCCAGTTTTGTAGAACTCAAAAATGCAGTTTTAACTTGAGGAGGTGCGCATGATAAATCACTCCTCAGATGCAATCCAGTGTCATCCTCCTAAACCTTGATACGAAGACTCCCATATCCCACACATACCTCAGAGCAGGTGTTCCTCCTCCATCCCCCAAAAGATACCCTCAAGACCTCTGTAGGGTGCAAAGTAGGGGTACCAAAGGAACCAGCGTGACCATCATGCCAGCCGCCTGCTAACTGGAGATCTACCTGGTGGTGCCAGACAGTCACAACAGGACTTTGTCAGTAGCACAGAAACCTCAGCCTAGAGCCAGACTGATAGTGACATTCCTGTTTTTCAGGTCCCCATCCTCATCCCCTGCCACAGGGTGGTTTGCAGTGATGGCACCATTGGCAATTACTCTGGAGGAGGGCAGACCGTGAAGGAGTGGCTTCTGGCCCATGAGGGCATCCCGACTCGACAGCCAGTCTGCAAAGGCTTGGGTCTGACTGAGACCTGGCTCAAGCCATCCCATGGCTCCACCAGCTCCAAGCCATCTGGCCGGAATTGAGTAAACCGTTTGAGTGACACATAGATGTAACGCGGTGTCGGAAGCGGATGTGTGGCGGTGCCACTATATTAAAAGAGCTAGATGTGTCCTGGGGGACTCTGTGTGGCTGCCCTTTCTTGTTTCTGCATTTTACAGCAGAATGAGTTCAGACGACCCACCCTCGTGTATGTCGTCGGTTCCCTTCTCTGACATGGTTATTGTTCTATTTTTAATGCCTATTAAAATGGGGGTGAGAGTGAGAAAGGCCTTGTGAGCCTTAGGGCCCCTTGGCATGAAGGGAGAGGCGTCTGACACCCGCAGGCAAAGCTAGCCACCCCAGACTATCCACACTGCACAGCTGACCCCACCCTAGCAAGACCCCCAAGTCATCCTTCAAGCCGTTTACCCTGTGGAGATGGCAGCCCCCATTCAGTTCCTAACACTCCACCCTCATTGGCTGGAGGAGGGACGGGCTAGGAAGTAAATACCTTGTCGAGAATGTGTGTTGTTTCTATACCTGCCAGGAAAAGTGTCTTGCATCCACTGTGGCACTGTGGTCTACAGTGATTAGACAGGGGGAGGAAAGTGCCATCTTCCAAAAATGATTTGGAATGCTGAATAGCACATGGGACATGAATTTGGCTGGGCTGGTGCCTGTCTGGGCATTCAGTTCACCTCCAGATTCCAGCTGGTTTTGCTTTCCTTGACTTTGAATGCTCTGGGTAGTGGGTGGACAGGACATGGTCCCTCCTGGGAGCCTCAAGGACCAGGAACCTGTAAAGGTCCCAGCACCCCATGTTGATCTTGTACATTCAAGATCATATACTGTCATAGTAGTTAGCTCACGCTGCCCCCAGCACTGGAGACTCTCTCCAAATCTGCCATATGGCACCTTCTGATGCTTTACAGTTACATCATCCTTCCAGTGTTAAAATTGACTGCTCCTAAAAAGTGAAAGGAAACTTTAAAATGGCATATGATTGGAGGAATGAACCACCAACCATGTAGCAGAAAGCTAGGTTTTCTGGCAGCTTCTCCGAGAGCAGAAACCACTCATGTCGTCCAGTATGGAAACACAGCCTCTCAAGGAACTTGCTTTGATGAGCTCGGTACTACATGCTACCTTAGCACCCATGAGGACTCAGGCCCTTTCTCCCTGGTTTCTAATTTATCATGTCCCCACGTCGGCCACACTAACTCTGGTATTTTTGTGAAGAGGCATTATGAATGCCACACTTTCTGAGCTTGCTCATCACCCATCATCACAAAGCAAAGTAGGTCTTGTTCTTGTGGTGAGTCCCGTAACCAGTGCATTTTCAGGATAAGGCTGGGTATGCACACTGGCGTCCTCCCATCTGACTTCGCCAGGGTCCTTTCTGCTTATTTCCTAAAAGGATCATCTTTGTCTGGCATGGCCAGCAAGGCACGTGGGAGGGGCTGGGATACCTTGCATCAGGGTAATGCCACACTGATGTCTCTCCAGCACCAGGCGGTCACTGCATGGTGCCTTTGTCTTCTTCCTGAAGCGAGCATAATTCTTCTCAAAGAGCCGCTCTGGGCCTTGCAGCCTCCTGTGCCTTGTATGTGTGTGTTCCAACAGAGGGCACTGTGGCTGCAGTGTGCTGGGGAGACCCCAGTCTCCTCTCTGCTTAAAGAGGAGTTGGAAGGTGGGCATCAGAATGAACTCAACTGCTTCTGAGCAGGTTCTCCACCCTGCCATGTGGGCCACCAGGCCAGTGCCTTGTACGTAGGCCGCCTGTGCCCGGGTGGCCTATATAATGTGAGCTTTCCTTGTGATCTCTACATTTCCAAACAGATCCGGGCTCTAAGAGGAGCCTGGGGCTGTACAGACATCCACGGCCGAACCCCCAGCATGGGACAGCCACATGCAGCCAGGACACCAACCCCATCAAAGCCACAAGGGCAACCTGGCAGCTCCAGGTAGCCTGGAATGATGAGCAGGCGTGTTTGGGCCTGCCCTTGGAGCAGTACGAAAGCCGTGTCTGCTCTCCTCCTCTCCGAGGGTTTCCTCGGTGCTGTCATAACAGGTTCATAGATGCCCCGAGGTAGCCGTTGACAGCAGCAGGACTCACTGCAGTGACCGTGTACTGCTCCAAGGATAAACTCTGCAGAGGCTGACATGAAACGCCAGCACGGTCGCCTGGAGCCGCTCTGGCTCAGGGTTGCAGCCGCAGCTTGTGAAAATGAGAGGAAGAGGAAAGGCATAAAGAATTACAAAAATATTTTCCAAATAAAAAGAAATGTTGAAACAAGAGCGCTGTGTTCTTTGGCCTTGGCCCCAGGTCCCTGTCACCTGTCGAGTCTCCCTCCATGCCCTGCGCTCCTGTGCTTTGAATGCTGACGCGGAGGCCTGTGCAGCATGTCAGCTGCTGTTGCCGAGGCTCCTGCCAGTCACCCTGTCTGTCATCTTGCCACCGCCATAAACCGTGGTGGCCGAAGACTCAGACCTCACAGACAGCAGGATAGATAGATGCCTTTGGTCATCTGAGACTTGGAAGTGGGTGGTTTCCTCCCAGTGAAGAGGTGTTTTTCCTCCTTATGAAGGACATACACACCACCCACTTAACCCGTGTCCTGTGGCCCTATCGAGTGATGATGAAACAATGTAAGTCTGACTTATTTCCTGCCCAAAGTAGGGAAACTCCAACCTGGAGCAAGGGCAGTCCTGGGTCTGGAAGCCAAGTTCCTGTAAGAGGCATTAGAGGATAAAGGGGTCGTTCTTTGAGGTTATAAAAGCAACAGGTGAAGACAGTGGGCACTTCGGGGGAGGGGACAGACTTGCATGGGAGGTGACTGGATGAGTTTCTGGGGAGGTGACAGACTTGCATGGGAGGTGACTGGATGAGTTTCTGGAATGATCTAGGAGATCCATACTCTTTGATGGCGTCCAGTATACCTCTCTCTTCCATAGGGTCCCACTGCCTACCCTGCCCTGTTGCCCCAAGTCCCCTTTTTATAAGGGGCCTAGTGTACCTAACATTGATACAGTCATGCTGAGACCTCAGCATTGCAGGACAGCCTTCCTGGACGAGCACACACAGGATAAAGCCTCAAAGCAGGTGGTGGCAGGGACAGTGGAGGGTTGTGGGCCATCTCCGGACTAGCTTCTCAGGGTCTTTGGCAACTAGATAAAACACTGCACATATTCCTCTGTGACGCTGGATCTAGTCCTCAAGAACAAAATGTCTCTACGGGTCTCCATGCTATCAGAGTGATCAGGGAATGGCAGCCGAGTCTGTGTGGATCCTTTCTTTCCCTCCAGTGCTCTCTTGAGTTCAGACTTCATATGGTAGGACTCTGGAGTGACAGACACGTTGGCTGATTGTGGGAGCCAAGGACTTTATTTTATTCTGAAGATTTTCCTGGAAGTCCATTCAAGAAGCTAAACCCTGCGCAGCTTCCTCCTGTTAGGGGAGATGTCTGGGTCCCTGTGTGTCCTGTTTGCTTGTGTCTCACAAATACGTCACAGAAGGCAGGTGGGGGCCCTTGGGTGGGAAGCTAAATGTCTTTGGTCTTCTCCAAGCTATCTATGTCTGTCCTTTCTTTTTGTGAACACTGAATTAAAGTTTGCATTGAAGAATCTAGACTTAGCAGAGCACAGAAGGCCGCGCAGGATGTAGTTGCAGCTGTTGGAGAGATGGAGGCAGGAGGATGGTGATTTGAAGGCCAGCCTGGGCTGCATAGGAAGACCTATGTCTTACAGATAAATAAAAAAAAAAAAAAAAAAAAAAAAAAACCCTTGTGAGGCAGAAGCAGGAGGAGGACTGGAGGCCAGCCTGGTCTACCTAGCAAGTTTCAGGCTAGGGAGGACGACGTAGGGAGATGTTCCAAAACAGCAACAAAAAAAAATTAAAGGAAAAAAAATTGAAGAATTAAGATCCTGGCAATTTCACTTGTTCGATAAAATTAAATGTGATTCTGTAAAAGACTCCTTTTCTGTGCCATTGTCTGTCTGTCTGTCTGTCTGTCTGAAGCAAAGAGGAAGTACCAAACACCAAGGCAAGAGCCCAGAGAAACTGTAGGTTCTGACATGGCTCCAGGTGACCACGGGCGGGCATCCGGGCGCCTCCGCATCCCGGGACCCCATGGCTCCAGCTGCTGACAGATGGAGAGCGCCTGGCCTCCATCACACGGGGCCTCTCCAGCAAGGGTCTGTGGTGGGATTGGGGGCCAGAGTGGATGAGGAAGTAGGAAGTGGATGCTGGGCCGTGAGGTGCAAATTGACAGCAGGACCCAGGCTGACAGCGCCCCTGATTGATGAGAGGACACTGTTAACAAGCCTTTAAAGTTTCTCATTAATGTTTTTTTCACTGAAGAGAGCCACAAGAAAAAAATTCCACATGGACGGTAATTAAGATCGATCCTGTACAGTATGGTGCTGGCGCTGGTGGGAGCCTTTAAAAGAAGAAAGCGAACTCTCCTATTAAACACTCATTTTCAGGCTGCCAACTTCTGGGTTATTGAAGCCCCATGCCATGTGCGGGAGGCACATTTTGTGGACTAGGGTGGTGGTGGGCCTCACAGGGAACCTCTTTTCACTGAGGACACAGAACGGAGCCTCCACATTTTCATTGCTGTGATCTCTGATTTAGTGGCCCAGGAAAGGAATGATGTACCTGGAGGTGCTGAGCAACAGCAGCTCCTAGCCAGTCCCATGGAGTGTCAAAGCTGACCCTGCGTGATATGCGGGATGCTCCAAGAGACTCGGACGAGGTTAGGAATAGTGTCTCTCTCCTTGTGCACACAGGAAACTGCAGCCCAAGTCTCCCTGCTATGCAGCATGAGGTATAAGTGCCTCCAGGTCAGTTTGTTGACTTAAATGAGGAGGAACCCAGCTGGGGAGGATGCCAGTGTCCAAATGCTCAGTGCTGTGTGACACCGTGGAAGTACTGCTTTCATGTTTTGATTGTCATGGTTATGGTGCATGTGTGAGATTTTCATAGGCTATGGAGGAGATGGGAGGCATGTGGAGTGACTCACAGTGGAGTCTATCAGGAGGCCCTCCTAGTGGAACTTGGCCTTAGAATCTCCCATTCTTGGGCCTCTGTAGGGAACTGGGGTCTAGCCCATAGGGGATGAGACCATTGTCAAGGCCTTCACGCCCAATGTCTAAGAGACAAAGAACATTTCTGCATCCAGACCATCCCACCAGGCAACAAGGCTCGTGGGAATCCTGTCAGCAAAGGTGTCTCTGAAGCCCCTCCGTCCTGTAGTTCATGGTCAGCCCATGCTAGTACATGAGACTGAGCAGCCAGTCCCTCACTTAACACCCACTTGCCTGGTCTAAGCAGTTGTCCCTAGATGGCCCCTTCCCAGTTGCCAGGACATGAGGATTCTCACTGAAGTAACTTTTCTTGTTCCACCATGTTAGGCCAGTAAGGAAAAGACTTTCTGGAATACAGGCAGCTGCTGTGTGCCACAGATTTTATATGGTGACCTTCGGTGGCAGGGATCCTGGGAAATAGCTGAACTGTGAACTTCACCCAACGCATCAAGGCTCCTTGATGATGGGGTCATCTTTCTGACTCCCTGAGAATAGTTAGGTGATAAGGATGGGAAGGGTCCTCAACCCCAGTAGCCCACCAAGGTCCTTGGTGTCCCTGTCTGTGAGGCTGTGATGACAGAGCATACCTCAGGTATTGCCAGAGCTAGCAAAAGATTCCCAAAGATCAGAGACACCAAGGATACAAGGGATAACGGCAGTCATAAATACAGTCATAAGGAAACACAGCCAGACACCCTAGAAATTCTTTTTATCAGATAAGGAAATGGAATCAACCTAGTTATCGATCAGTGAGAGCAGTATGAATCTACCTGGAATAATAGGAGGGATGCTGTGGGGCTACCTGGCTCTTTCCAGTGTCACAGGAAGGGGCCCATCCTACAGAGTGGTAAGTGGGAGAAGATGGTGCAGGATGGTGTCAAGTGGACTTCTGCTCATGTACACCAAATAAGGCTTTGAAGATTCCAGTGGTTGTGTCTGTTGCTCATGGCCATCTCTACGGGCAGTTTTGCCTTCTTCATACCTAAGCGACCATGCCTGTAAGTATGACTGTGCACACAGTCTGTCATTCTGTGTGCGTAATCTAGGGGAAGGGAAAGAAGGGAGAATCTTCACTTTTGCAAAGAACACTGGATAAGGGCCAGCAAAAGGTCTCAGAGAGTAAAACCCCTGCTTCTCAAGCCTGATGGTCTGAGATTGTTCCCCAGAACTCAAGTGGAAGGAGAGAGCTGACTCCCGAAAGCTATCCTCACCTGCTCGTAGGTACCACCCACATTCACACACATCATGCACATACAATAAACAAGTACATTTTTTTAGAGAAAGAAAATTGGTGAAGCCATTTGCAGTAATAAAAGCTGGTGATTCTGTGTACTCTGGAGACTGAGGCAGAGGAATCACAAGTTCAAGGCTTACCTGGGCTACCAAGTAAGTTCATGGCCAGCCTGGGAAACCTAACTATCTCAAAATGAACAAGTAGGAAGACTGAGGATATCGGGGAGTGGTCAAGCACTTTCCAAACCATCAGAAGGCCCTGGGCTTCATGCCTAGTACTACACAGAAACATGAGGACCTGGGTGCATACCCAGTCACCCTTCTTGCTTCCTGACCCCCTGCCGCCCAACACACTAAGAGAAAATGCTGGCGAGAGGGAGGAGTGGTATCCGTGCATTGCCCAAAACCACTGCTCTCTTCCTGGAGCAACAAGAACCGCAAAGCGTCCCAATTGAGGGCTCCAGCTTTAAGCATGATGGGATCTGGACAGGAGGGATCTGGTAGAGGAAGACAGGCAGGCAAAACATTCTGTGCTCCTCCACAAATGAGCTCTTCCTTGGCAGAAAGGATGTCTGTTCATTTTCATCTGTAGATGAGTGTGTCTTTGAAGAGATTGCCTGTAAGTAATGCAACATTCAAAGCTCTGGAGGTGGATGGCAGGGTAGGCCTGGACAGCTAGCTTCTGAGGTGTGAGCTTTAAGGACATGCTCTCTTAGGGGGTTACAGTTGTATCAAGACATTGTTGAAAAGAATGCTTTTAAGCCAAAGTCCAGACTGCAGACAAATCATCTACCTAGGACAGCAAGTTCTCCTTGGGGAGTTCCTATCCTAGTTAGCTTTAACTATCAATTTGAGACCACCTAGAGTCACCTGAGACAAGAGTCTCAACTGAGAGATTACCCAGATTAGACTGGCCTGTGGGCATGTCTTTTTGGGGATCGTCTTGATTGTTAATTGATGGAAGAGGGTCCAGCCCACTATGGGCAGCACCATCCCTAGGCAGAGGGTACTGAATTGTATTAGGAAGCTAGCTAAGCCTAGGTCTGGGGGTCAGTGATGCAGAAAGCAGCTCTTCCATGATTTCTGCTTCAAGTTCCTGTTTGAGTTCCTGCTTTGACTTTTCCCAACCACGGACCATGACCTGTAAGCTAAATTACCCCTTTCCTCCTCTAAGTTGCTTTGGGTCAGTGTTTCGTCACGGAAACAGAATGAAGCTCACTCGAGTATCTCAGGAAGATGCCTCTGGTTTTCTCAGAATATCTGTGGCTTGAATTGACCTGACAGGTGTGTGCATGACAGCAGACTCACTGGGGGCTGTAGAAGCTCCTTGGAGGAAATCTGCCTCCTTGACAAAGTTTCTGGATCGGTTTCTATCCTGGGATGTGTGATGTGTGTGCATAGCTTCCCTGTTTTTTAGTCTTGTCTCCTCCTTGTTGTAACAGACTCTTCCTGGCAGCTGGCAGAGATCCATGCCATGAGCCATCCTGGACAAGGGACTTTGACCCCTACAACAGTGCCCTTCCACGGTCAAAGCTTCCCAGGGCCAGGAGACTGGTCACCAACAACTCTTGCGGGTCTGCCTTGTTTTTCTTTCTCCTGACATTGCCATGGTTTCTGTTGAGAGCCTGGCTTATGGATTCCAGAATGTGCCCTAGGGAGTTCAGACAGTGCCCCCCAACCTCATTGTCTCTCCACATGTTTCTGGAAGGTGCAGTGAGGAGATATTCCAGTGAACACTCTAGCCAACAAGGACAGGGTAGGTCTACCACTGTATGTGGCTAACTGGGGTACTGTGTTGCCCTAAGAGCCTTGGTCCCCCAGCACCCACCTAAAAGCTCTGGAGGCCCCAAGCCAAGCCAGAAAAGCACACAAAGCCACAGGCCAACCGATGCCTCTGAGTTTCACAGATGCCTTCTCATGAGAGTTGCTGGCCTGAGAGCACTTAGAAGGGGGATCCCTGCCTTGTGCTGATACCTTAAGGGAGAGTGGGATATCTACCTGACTAGTGAATAGGGCAAGGTCCCAGGTTACTAGCAGCTTCAAAGCCAGACATAGATGTGGATGAAACCTCTGGACTTGCAACACAGCTGCAGATCCATTCGTTTCAGTGTATCTGAACACATGGAGAGACAATGAGGTTGGGCAGCTCGGGGGTAGCTTCTCTTCCTTGGCCCCTGCACTCTTATAGGGGAAGCTTTTGCCTGTGGAAGACATAACTCTCCTGCCTTCAGTGGCACTTCACTTTGGAATTCTGTGCTGTTCTCAGAAAATGGATGCAAACCTCTTCCAGCTAACACTGTCCTGACAGGGGGCTTCATGACCTAGGCTTACAGGAGGTGGTCTAGAAGTGACCACACACACCCCATCCCTGGCAGGTGCCAGTGCAGTGCCCGTGGCCCACAGGCAATGGTGGACAGCAGGGGAGGTGGGGGTGTGCAAACAAGCCTGTGTTCTGCAACTTAAAGATAATGAAGTCACCAGCTCAAAGATTTGTCATCTTTTTGAAATAAACTGCATCATTGTATGAGGAAATTGAGTTGTATTTAGTACAAAACAAGGTTGGATCTATCAATAACATTGAGAAACTAAGTGTTGCAGCCATCATTAAGCCACACCCTCTCTCCTGAAGGGAAAATTCAAGTGTCCTTTCCCATGAGACTTCACACCAAATCCTGGCATTCCACCTATGCCAATGGACCTGAATAACCAGGCAAGTAGGAAGTGTAGCCCTTCCCTGGAGGATGACCCACAGAGGAGCACAGCCCCAGCCACCCTCCAGAGTAGGCATGTGAGCTGTGTGCACAGAGTTCAAGGTTTGTGGGTGTGTGAGTGTGTGTGATTGTCTGGTTCCACATTTGGATTCTAAAACCAAAGGCCAGGCATAGCCAAGTTCCTGAGCATACAAACACACGGAGCTCAGTAACTGAAAACAAAAGGCGTGAGACACATGTCTGGCAGCCGCCTCGGCGTTGAACTTGAGCGTGTCATTGAGGAAGCCATGTGGGCAAGGCTGCTCACTGCAGGAGGGAAGCTGCGTTCTCATGTTTCCAGGCTGGGGACTAGCTGAGAACACTCATTTATCTAAAGGTACTGCTTCCTTAAGATGCAGAATGACACATCTAAATATTACAACACCAAGAGGTATGTAGCTGTCTGTACTCTTCCATGCGAACATTCCACTTCTGTGCAAGGAAGCAGTGTGACAGGTATTCTGTTCTTTCCAGTAAATTGGTCTCAGATGTAGATGAGCAGATTTTCATCAGCCAAAGATGGAAGCGTCTGTGCTGGGCTTGAGGCTGTCAGGACTCTAAGTCCACACGATTCTGGCTCTGGGTCCCGTTCTTCCGACCTTACTTGCCAGGATGGAACCCCAGAACTCCAGCTATACCCACTGTGCAAGCTTTGAAGGTTCAGACCACAGGGACCACTGTGGCCTCTAAATCTTGGTGGTCAGAGGGACACAAGAGTTTATGTCTTCAGAGATTTCACTTGTTGAGGGTCGGTGGCCTGCTGTGGGGAAGAAGAAAGAGAGCAATGCCCGGAGGTGAGTGGTCACATCAGAAGCTAACTTATCCATGTTGCTAGCTGTGGCATCCTGAGTGGGCTCCAGAATCTCCCTGCCTTGCCTCTATAATAGATTGAAAGGGGCCTTTAAAGAGGCAGCCCACCTATAAGCTCTGCTTCTGTAAACACGGGTACCAAGTAAAACGAGCCTGTATCATCCTAGTAGACCCTAGACCCAGTGACAAGTGTTGCTGTGACACACAGAGAGGAGACACAGCCACAGGGGAGAAGGCGTTGGGAGGACAGAGGGAGGAAGAGAGCAGTGTAACCTCAAGCCAGCCCCATGTGGAGCACAGGAGCCCCTGAGACCAGAAAGCCTCCGCTCCCGGAGCCCTTGGGGAGCATGGCCCTGTCAACACCTCCCCTTCAGACATCTGAACTCCAGAGATGGAGGAGTGTACTTACTTCTGCTGTTTGAAACCTGTTTGTGTAGCCCCTGGACACTCTTGCTACTGCCTCTGAGGGACAGTGGGGGAAGATGTGAGCTGTGTACCCTGGTCAGGCCACTGCTGTATCACAAAGCAAGAGCTATGAGCAGCCCCCAGCACGCACCAAGTGCCAGATGCCGAGAAGTCAGCCTTCAGAGTTGGGCAAGCCCAGGTTCAAATGCCCTCTGTCTGTGGGACCCTCAGTGATCTGTTCAGCCCTTCCAGAAGGACAAATGCCAAGATGCTCCTGCCTTTCTCTCCCCAGCAACCTGCTGACCAGAGGAGCCCTGACCACAGGATGAAAAGGAATCCATTTCTCCTTCTCTGGCTTGAAAGTGGTCATTAACAGAGGTCCATGGACCTGTGGCATTCCCCAAGACTCAGGTATCAGGCCACAACTGGGTCCAACACACCTGTAGCTGGTATTACAGCTCACAGTGACCATGTGAGATATGTGTCCATACCAGGGCACACAGGAGGTTTTAGTGAGACTCTGACAGTGAGCCACTCTTTTTCAAACAGAGGGATTCTAAAAGGCTACACTACTCCTGGCCTGGCCCTGCAATTCCCATAGGGAACACATCTTTGCTCAAACCAGCTAGGTAAAAATTTAATATTGATGATACTAAGTCAATCCTAAAGTCACCACAAAGGAAGCCATGTGGGGCTGATCCAAAAGAGGCAAATAACCAATGGAGGAATCATGCAGCTGTCCCAGGAGCGTCTGGCAGTATAGGGGACCTCAGGGTATGACAGATACAGCACTTTATTCAGTTCCTGGTTGCCAAGAGTCAGGACATCTGGGCAAGCTATTCAGAAAATAAGCCAATTTGGTGACGACAGACATCTGAACATGCTTTGCCCGGTATGATGTCAGGTGAAAACATGCCTGTGCCCTGAGTGTGCACGAGGTATCTGGGGAGGTAACAGAAGTTACCTCCAGAACTCTAGGGGAAAGTCTCAATCAGTTGACCTGCGAGATGGATGGAGGCAGAGGGCAGGGAATGTACTGGGAAGGAAATGTGGGCCACCTTTCTAACCAAGTGAATTTTAATATGCCAAGAGCTCTGTAATTAATGAAAAGGCCAGCGAAGCATCTTGGTGGGCACAGGTGCCTGCATAAAGGCCTGACAACCTGTGTCCCATCCTCGATGGTACAGGGTTTAAGGAGAAAACAGACACCTGAGAGTTTCCCTCTAACCTCACACACGTGCCATGGTGTATGTGTGTGTGTGTGTGTGTGCGCGCGTGTGTGTGTGTGTGTGCACGCACGTGTACACACATACACTAAACCATTTAAGTTTTTTTTGAAAGGTTGAGTGTCTAAAACGTCAGTGAAGAACAGGGCAGTCACCAGCAAAGGTGCCACGGGGTCCTCAGAAGCCTCTGGAAGGAGCAGGGGAACTGGATGGACAGTGGATACCTGGAGTGATCCTGGGAGAGAGACCCTCCTGTTCTGTCGTCATATTGGGTTAAAGCAGCAGGCGATATTTTGTCGCAGTGAGGGTTTAGATATAAATCACGCCTAGTTTTCGAATTTGCAGCATCAGTGGAGATAGTGACGGTATTCGTGAGTCGACCGCCCTGGAGTAATTCCATTTTCAAGGCCCTTCCTGGGGCTGGAGAGGCGAGGCGGTAAGAGCACCTGCTGTGTGAGAATGAGGACATGAGTTTGGACCCAGCAGCATGCATGTCATGCATGGCTGTCACCCCTGCACTAGGAGGCAGAGACAGGCAGATCCTGAGGGTTCACTGGCCAACCAGCCTCACCCAAACAGCAAGCTTCCAGTTCAGTGAGAGAGATCCTGTCTCAGAGCAAGATGGAGACTGCTACAGGAAAAAGCCCGATGTCCTGCCTTAGCTGCCACTTGAGTACACAGGGGTCACAAGCCCCTCCGCACATGCACACACCACACACATACATAACATACCACAGACACACAACACACAAGGTTAATACAGAAATACTTTCATGAGCCTGTGACACTGCCATTATGAGGCTATCTGTGGCCCCATCACATGTGACAGCAGCTCTCAGGAAACAGTAAGTGTGCTGTGGACATGCGCCGGCCACGTTCCTCCTAACATGGATGTGCAACTAAGGAAAAGTGGATCCACATGCCTGTAGGTCACAGCCAGGCATAGCTGTTGAGTGATAAAGGTGTGTGGTGAGGCCACCACATAGCCAGTGCTGTTCTGCAAAACAAAGGTTTAATTACACTTTACACACAGATGTAGAAGCATGGAACAGAATTTATCAACGTTTTTATACAAAGGTATCTTAGTAGGGAAAGTTAGAATTGGCTTTGCTTTGGAAGTGTGTGTGTGTGTGTGTGTGTGTGTGTGTGTGTGTGTGTGCGCGTGCGCGCGCGCGCATCAGATTATTTCCCGTGTCTTTTGACTCACTTATGGCTGTGTTTATATGAAAGAAAATAAGCTGGGGAGATGGCTCAGTGGATAAAGCACTTGCCGTGCAAGCCTGAGGATCTGAGTTCAAATCCCAGGACTCATATATAGCCTGATGGGGTAACTCCTGTCTGCAGTCCCAGAGCTCCGTGGTGAAAGAGGAAACAGATAAGCCCTTGAGAAACTCCCAGGCCAACTAGCCTGTCATTCAGTGGCGATCAACAACACTGCCTCAAAGTCCAGGAAAAGTATTAACACCTGTTCTCTGGGTTCCACATGTCCCCATGACACGTGCGTGCCTTTTCACACACACACACACACACACACACACACACATGCGCGCGCGCGCATCATACACAAAAAGGAAAGAAAATAAGTATATTCACTTTGAAAACATAATCCATGATTAATTTTAAAGATTATATATAGTATATTTTAAAAGATATATGTATTTATATAGAGATATACCTTAAGCTTTATGTATATAAATATATATTTAAAGATAATATGTGTATATATGTATTATGTATGTATCATGCAACTTCTTTTAAAATTTCTTTTAAAAAGATCCACATATGAAGAACCCTGCTATAAGGATTATCTTGGCATAAGGATACTGTGAATTTTACTTTCTTCATTCTTCTTAGCTGTATAAACTTAGTTTCTGCAGCAGGGATGTTTAGAATCATGAAAACCCCAGCACTCTGACTGATGTGCTGGAGGACTCCTGATTGGGGATTACAGTCCTCCACTTTGTCAGGCCTTCCCCCTCTATGTGTTTGTCAGGGTCACAGTGTACAGAAGCCACACCCCAGAATAGAGGCATCTCCCAGTAGCAATAAAAATTAATTCAGCGTCTTGAGTTTTCTGGTAGGCACAGGCTTGCCGGCAGTGGGGTGGGGCCGGGGAGGTCAACTGGAAAATCAAGAGAGGCTTTCTGGAGGAGGTGGGACCTGAGCTGTGCCTGTGGGAGCAGAATAAGACAGATCGAGCTGTGAGGAACAGGAGCCGATGCCTTTAGAAAGAGCGGGAGAGATAGCCAGCAGGTAAAGGTGTGTGCCACCAAGCCTGGCAACCTGATCCCCAGAACTCTGGTGAGACGAAAGAACTCACTCCCACTACAGGTTGCCCTATGACCTCCTTTTACACACCTATGTACACACACACACACACACACACACACACACACACCCCTCCACAAATAAATAAATAAATGTTGGAGCCGAGGAGAACAAAATTGGTGTAAGCCCTGCAAGAGGCCACCAGGGAGCCAGCAGGTAATGGTGAGCCAGGCAGAACTGAGCCATGAGTGCAGGACATGTGCAATCTTTTTTTTTTGTCTCAGATGGTGACCCATCAGAGAACAACACATGGCTGTCTTCAGCTCTGCACCCCTTGGACAAAAGATATAGGGCCAACCCACACTTACACCTGAGGGGACCCTTGGAGCCTGTACCACCTGTACCCTCCTCCAGCTCACCACTCTGGAGCACATTCTGTTTCTGGGCAGTTCTTTGAGCCACATAATATTGCCCCCCCACCTTTGACCCTTGCAGGGAGGATGAACTGAGGAGGACCCTGAGGTGGGCACACTCACCCCTGTGCAGAGCTAGGCACACCACACCATCTGTCTCCATCTCCAGAAAGCCGGGAGAACAGAAGCCGGGTGGGAACGGCAGTGGGCAGTGAAGGCCCGAGCCCTGCCCGAGGGAAGCCTGCCTTCCCTTCTCCCATCCCTGTGTTTTACATAATTAGGTAAGTCACTTAATGTCGTGTGTCTTGTTAGAGAGGCTACTAATCCTTAGAGCTAACAGCACTAATTAGTGTAGAACACTTTGAAAATAGAAGAAATTCAGAGGTGGAATGTAATTGCTCCGTCCTCCTGGTACTGACACTTGCGTGAGTCACAGCAGAGCTGCGGGCCTGGCTGTATCTCGGGGTAAGGGTGGGCTGAACCACTGGGTTGGTGACAGGAGATGGGGAAAAGCCCACTCCTTGTGTCCCCAGGACCTGGAGGTTGGAGTGCCTAAGGCTCCATGGCAGAGAGGACTGGGCTTCGGGCTGGTGGAACTATGGCAGGAGTGGCCGGCTCTGGGATGGGCTTTACACACTGTTTGACAGCTCTGTAAGTGTACTCTATCCTCAGTGTTCTCATCTCTGAAATGGGCTAGTGTGAACCTTGTTCCCTGGAGAGTACAGCACATGAGACACCTGGCATTGCTTCTAGCCAGCAGTAATTTCTTCTTAAGATCTTCACCTTGGGTAGGAAGTTCTTTAGGAAAGAGGCTGAGCCTCAGGTTTTGCTCACCCCCTAGATCCAAGGGCACATGAGCCACACGTGGGTATGGCATTTCTCTGCTGCTCTTTGGGGTATCAACTTCCTCAGAATGTAAGAGGAAACCATTAATCTCTCTAAACTATGATGTCAATATGTACACTTTAAAATTTTTATTTATATTGTGTATGTGTGTATACCTACTTGTGTATGTGCACCATGTGTATGCAGGTGCCTGTGAAGCCAGAAGAGGGCGTCAAAGCTCCAGGAACTGGAATGACAGGCAGCTGTGTGTTGCCTAATATGGGGGCTGGGAACTAAACCTGGGCTCTCTAGAAAACCAAGACTCACTCTTAAATACTGAGCCATTTCTCCAGCCCCTGCTAAGATGTACCTTACAGAGCAGGATAATGGTTGGATAAGGATCTTCCCAGCTTATTTCATCCCTGTAAACTACTGCAGCCAGTCACCAGGGCTACCTCTAAGTCCAGGGAAAACGGCACAGGGGTACAGAACCCCTGAGTTCTGCAGCACCACTATTAGCAGACACCGTCCTCTTTCAGAGACATGGCCAAAGACTGCAGTGGCTGAGCCCAGCCCTGTGGGAGCAAGGTTCACAGAAACCAAATGTAAAAATCGGGTCTAAAAAGGATTGGGCTTGCTACTGTTATCTGCTTGCTTGCTTATTTGCTCGCTTTTTGTTTTGAGGCAGGGCCTTACTACAGAGCCAGAGCTGGTTTGGAACTCTGCTGCACGGGCCAGGCTGGCCTCAGACTTCTAACAGTCTGGCCTCAGCCTCCCAACTTATGGAAGTAAGGCATGCATAACCACACCTTCAGTTTTGGTTTCTGTTTTTAAATTGTGGCCCTCCAAATCCAGGAAACTACCAGACCCCCAGCCTCCTGGGTTGCACTCAGAAGCCCCTAGGTATCCGCAGCATCCCAAAGCCTCCTCTGGTGTTTTGCTTCCGTGCTCTGTGACCCTCAGGCTGCTGCTGTCCCAGGACCAGGTCTGTACAAGACTCCTGCATGACTCCCAAATGCCAAACACAGAGCAAAGGTATGTGAAACTTACCCAAGGACCTGAAGGCCTGCAGGCCAAAGGCAGAATTATTCTGAAGAGTCAGTGGGTGGATGGGCTAAGTTGTGGGGGGGGTCTGCTGTCTGAGGATGGTCTTGGCACCCTTCCATGTGGCCAAGGTCTTCCACAGTCTCAATGTTAGATGAACAGCTGGGCATGGTTATTAAGATTCGTACTCAGTAGGCATTTGCTTAAATATGAAGGAAATTGGTCCCTTCAAGGAGGATTTGTTACCAGTGGTAAAAGTTTACATTTTTGAACAAAAATTAGGGTTTTTTGAAAATGTATGTCTTTCTCTGTGAGCCTTACAGCTTCCTGATAGTAGAGACATCTGTACAAAGATGTGTGTGTGTGTGTGTGTGTGTGTGTGTGTGTGTGTGTGTGTATTAAATGTCTGTCCTGTAGTGAAAAGTGTCCACATTTGGAAGACGTTTGAACTAGCAATTCCCATGACCAGTCATGATATATAGAATCATACGTGAGTAAAAACCTTTTGAGTACAGGATGGAGCCGTGGAGTTTTGTAGTGCAGATCACTTTCCTGGTGGGGCTGAAATCATCCTGCAGCTGACCTGAAATAAAGCCCCAGTTGTCCAGTTTGGGCATCAGATCAAAGGGTAGTCATGGTTTTTGAAAAGCTGTCAGCATTATCCTTGCTCTTCCAGATATGCCTCTGTGAGGACAGGCCTTCCTCAGCAACACCCACTGACATCACGGTGGCCCGGCTGCAGAAACAGTGCAGACCCGGTTTCCCCGGTGAAGCCAAGCATCGCCGCTCACATGAATGGAAAACAGTGCTTCGGTGTCTTCTCCTTAGGAAATAGCTTTAAAAAAAAAAAAAAAAAACTACAAATATGTGATTAATGACCTTTGTTGTTTTCACATGGGTTAAGTAGCTTTGATTTCCCAGTTCCATTTGTTTGTTGTGTTTTAAATTTATTGTTATTATTATTGTAAGTATGGCTAAGTGTGTGTGCCTGTGCGTGGGCACACACATGCCATGACATTTATGTGGAGGTCAGAGGACAACTTTCTGCAGACCATTCTCGCCTTCTGCCTTGTCAAGGCAGAGGCTCTCTTGTTTCTGCCACACTGTGTGCCTCAGGCTAACTGGCCTTTGAACTTCCAGGTGATTCTCCTGTCTGTTTCTCATCTTGCCGTAGGAATGCTATGATTACAGAGGTGCACCACCACGTCTGACTTGGTTAGGTGAATTCTGGGCATTGAACTCAGGTCGTCAGGCTTGTGTGGCAAATGCTTTTCCACACTGAGCCTTCTCTCCAGCCCCCAGTTCCATTTCTTCTAGTATGTTAGCATTAGTAGATGTGAGCCAGGTATCTCTGACTGGGCATTTCAATAATGTTTGAGTGTAAATGTGAAGAGATGCTCACAAGATTTTATTCTTAGTAATATCAAAAGAAAGACATGGAGGTCTGCTTGCAGAAGTGAAATACTAATGCCAGAAGCCTGATCTCCTTGTTTGTGCTCCATGCTCGGGCTACAACATTCCAGGATGGCGACAGTGTCCAAATTGTTATTAAACAGCATTGTTTTGATATAGGAGACACTGACAGTTCCCAAACAACATAGGTAGGTAGGTAGGTAGGTAGGTTGGTAGATAGATTAGATAGATAGGTAGGTAGGTAGGTAGATAGATAGATAGATAGATAGATAGATGATAGATAGATAGATAGACAGATAGACAGATGATAGATAGATAGATAGATAGATGATAGATAGATAGATAGATAGATGACAGATAGAAATAGATAGATAGATAGATAGATAGATAGATAGATAGATAGATAGATAGACAGACAGATAGATGATAGATAGATAGATAGATAGATAGATAGATAGATAGATGACAGATAGAAATAGATAGATAGACAGACAGACAGACAGACAGACAGACAGACAGACAGACAGACAGACAGATAGATAGATAGATAGATAGATAGATAGATAGATAGATGAAAAACCACAACAAAAAAGGCTAAGGAAATAAAGCTTAGCTGCAAACTGAAGGACTCTCAGCCTAGTGATGTCTGCGCTGGCGGGAGACCCTGGCAACTGTTTACCAGCAATTCTGTGTTTATTCCTTGTGTGTTCCGTAAGTGGTTTTTAACCGGATCCCCTTAAAATGTGTTATTGTCAGAAAATAAACCAAGAAATAAGGGATTGTAATTTAGTGCCAGAAAGTTAATTCTGGAGCCCTCTGACCTTCGAGTGGTCACGTGGCTATTGATTTTCAATACCATGAGGTGGCGTGCCACCCTAGGCGTGGGGTTCAGTGGATTCCAAGTAGTTTCTCCCTTATCAGTTGAGTCCCTGAGTACTTGAGCATTAAGACGACAAATGTCCACAGTTAACGGTGTGTCACATGGCAGCCGGGTGGACGTGCCAATTTTCTAATGAAGTCAGGTTGTTGGCAAACACACCAGTCATCACATATCGAAGGAGGACTTCTTTTGTGTATTTCCAACGCTCTCAAGTGCTTCTAAAGATATCCATTCCATCCTTGTGCACAGACCAGGCACCGAGGGAGGAGCATCCATCCATTGTCAAGACAAAAGCTATCAGGAGCAGAGTTTAAAGCAAAATGGGGCTGAGTTCCACAGATGTTGGAGACATTTTTTCCAGTTGCACTCTGCAGGAATTACTCCAAATAGACACACAAGGGCTCCAAGGCCCTTGCATCTCCATCAGAGGAGCCTGGGGTCGATCCTCACTACCAGCTCAGCTCAATCCCATTTCTCTCGCTATTGAAGGAAGGGAAGAGCCAAAGCCTTTACGGAACAAACCAGGATGTAACTGGACTCGCTCAGCTGTCATGAATGACCCAGCCAGTCAATGGAGGGGTGCCCCGGGCCCTCAGATAATCTGACCACCCTGTACCTCTTCTTCAACTCCCAATCAATAATAAACTACAGCTGCCATCTTGTATTGATTATTGAACATGTTGTGTTCATGGGAAGAAAAAAAAACATTGCTTTTAAATATCAGCATTATAAGTAGTTTAAAATTTTGGTGGTTTTGTTTGAGTGGGAATGTGTGTGATCAAATTGTTAAGCCACAGGAAGGAGAATGGGTGCAGTGTACAGAATTATTAAATCACACACACACACACACACACACACACACACACACACACACACACACACACACAATCAACGGTTGCTCTGGCCAGACGAGCATTTCTCAGGTAAGTCACGGCAAGTCAGACGCACATCACGCTGGACTTTTTTTTTTTTTTTTTTTTTACAGAAATGGCAAAATTTATAATGAAATTCAACAAGGAAACTGGAAAAACAGCCAAATTGGTGCAGCAAAGTGGTTAATAGGGTCATTAGCCTCCTCGCTGTATTTTTTTGGACACTGTGTGCCTGTACTGCGGTGCTCGACAGCAGATTGCGGGAACAGGCTGACAGTTAGGCGCTAGCTCAGCAGTGCCGGGTACAAACTGCCATCTTCCTGTGGATTTACAGCTGCCACTTCGGCTGCTTCAATTAGTTCTATAGCACACAGATGTTGCTTAAACGCTGCTGCTAATGATACTGCAATAAGCCTAAGATTCATGCCATATTTTGAGGCACGTAAATTTCTCAAGTGGCACAATTAAAGTGGAAATATTAGGTGGCGAGAACTTGGCAGTCTCTCCAACTTGGAAGGCGCACCCGCTATGCAATAATGGGTCAAAAATTCATTCAAGTTTTACTGCTGTTCCGAGTTTTAAAAGACTTTTCACAGTTGAATGCTAAGTAGTAAAAAGCAGGGCATTAGGAAATGAGAGTGAGATTCTGTTATTCAGAACTGACTTTTAATTTCAAATTGAAATCACATGCTCACTTTTCTGGATATGACAGAAAAAGGGATAAAAGGCACAGGCTGGAGAGATCTTTGTCTTTAGGAGCAGAATGTCCTGAGTGGAGACGATGTGTGGCTGGGCACCCGGTGAGGCTGAAGCCAGATGTAGGTCTAGTACTTGATGTCCGTCCTCAGACAGGGTTCCGAACAGTCAGTTGGAAAAATGTGTTGGAACACATGCACATGTGTGCAGATATGCTCAGCTGACCCTTCCAACATCTGAATGCACACTCATGTTCACACACACACACACACACCGATGTGCTGTCTTTTTTCCTCCATACATGTGCATGTGTCCCAACATACCTTTCTCTCCTGCACAAGCATACATGTATACAATCACACACATGTAGGCATGCTGTCTGCCTCTTCGGTGTACACACACACACACACACACACACACACACATGCACACCAGTGCATGCAGACTGTCTCCTATACAGATGAAGAAGGAAGCAGCCAGAGGGACTTCTGAGAACCTCTAGTAGAATGTCTGGCCCTCATTTGTCATCCCAGGCACAGTCCCTTGCCTGTCGCCAAATTTTCTTTTCCATGAAAAATCTCTCCTTTGGAGAAGAGCTTCTCCCTGACTGGTTGTCAAACATGCTTTTGATTTTCTCACATACTGACTTAAAAGGCCAGCGGCCGGGCAACACCTCAGCCGCCCACTGGCCTCTCTGCTCCTGGAATCTTTGTGTGGGGTGACGGCCCACCCCCACCCCATTTTAACTTATTGATTGGAGCTGTCAAGTAAATGACTCCATTGCACCTAATCGGAATCATAGACTTCTGCCACCCCAATTAGAATTCCCGACCATGCTCCTGAATTCTGTGTGACTCGACCGGAGAGGGGCATAGGAAGTGCCACCCGACTCCCTCTGGCCTGGATCTTCTCACTTCTCTGTACTAGGGATGAAGGCCACGTGCACCACCGGGCATCGAGGCCGTTGTAGTCTTGTGTGTATTTGCAAAACGTGCAGTGTCCCCTTAAACGGTTGTTCTTCACTCGGTGAAGTCTTCCCCAGGCAGTCTCAGAGCTGGGCCGGTGATGGATAGTGGATAAATTCTACCAGGTTTCTCCCTGGCTCCCTCCTCTGCCGTGTGTCACCCTTCCTCCACCCTTCCTTCCCAGCCTGGTCTCTTCTTCCCTCCCCTGCCCCTCATTCTGTACCTGAACCGCTTGGATTATTTACAGCAAATCTAACAGATGTCAGTATTGTCTTGTTCCGCAGCAAAAGGACAGTGAGTTCCCGCTGACCCTGGTACAATGGATCTCACCGGAGCACGATATGTATTTTATATGGGTGGTGAGAAGCCTACAAGTAATTGAGAGAGAGAAATGTCACTCTAGCATTTCTGTCGACACTGCACTCTGCAAGGAGAGGAGCCCCAGCCTGGTGGCAGGCACACTCTACTGCTGAGCTGGGGACCAGGACCGTGTTCTTTAGAAAGGAGGAGGTAGTTTAAATGAACCCACTCACATTTTCCCAACTAACGGACTATTCCCAGGACCACAGGGCCATGGAGAAGTCTGCTGGCTGGGGTACATGTGGACTCTGAGCCCAGCTGCTAACTCAGATCTGCCTTTCCAGCTCTCTTTATTGTCTTCCATAATGCTTAATGTACTGTTTGTATATGTTGTCCTTGCAGTATATTTTGATGAACTCTCGTATATTTTATTCATCTCTGGCTTTCTAGGAAGGCGAGCTCGCAGCAACACTGTGAATAATTATTTGCCACTATCAATCAAGTGTCTATGGGGCTGGCGCCTCATGGGACAGCCTGGATCCTTACTGGGACATGTAACACTTGCTCTTTGGGGCCATTTCGGTCTTTGTTCTGGGGTCTGTGGATGGTCTCTTCCAGCTGTGCCCTGGCTTTGGAGAACATCATTCCCACAGGAGACGGCAGGCATCATCAGAGCACATGCCCTGACAAGGAAGCTGCCTGGAGCCCAGAACACTTCTGAGCTTGGAAGTGAAGACTCAGGGAAATGGCTTGGTTGGTAAAAAAAAAAAAAAAAAACCCTTGCCATAAACATGAGGCCTGGAGTTTGAGTTCCACTCTGCACATAGAATCCAGGTGGGTGTGGTAGCCTGTGTTGGGAGATGGGTACAGCAGAATCCCTATAGCAAGCTGAATCAGGGAGCTCCAGAGAGACCCTGCCTCAGTAAATCAGGTGGGGAACAGTTGAGGAAGACACTCTACATCAGCCTGGGCCTCCACACATAGGAGCACCTGTGTTCTCCCACACATGTGAACACCCTTCTATATGCATATGAACCACACACACACACACACACACACACACACTGGAGAACAAAGTGAAGGCTGAGCAGCTCATCATGGTAGGTGTGATAACTGCAAATGCCTTTCCCACGTGTGGTTCCGTTTACACTCCAAATTTTAGAGGGAGAATCCACTGAGAGAGTCATACTCAAGGCCAGTAACAACCAACATGTTGCTTTCTATATCTTCTGGTTCCCACTGTAGATGTGCATACACAGTCCTAGGGGTACTAGAAAAGGTGACTTTAGATCTGTAATGGCCACCCAAGCCCTGTGCCCAAGAGTCTGTCACCGAGAGGATGGGTATTCAGCAGGCACCTTGCAGGGACACCACTGTTTAAGCTGGGACCAACTTTCTGGTGGCTTCTTTTGCTGCTACTGAGCATGTCTCCCAACTACACAGAAACCTGTGTGCTCTCAAGTCCTACAGCATCCTTGGCTATGGCGTTTGCGAATGTTTGGGAAACAAATAGATGCTATTCTTTAGTGCTGTCCTTCAGGCCCAAGATAGATGTTGTGCCCAGCATTTCTAACTCTGGGGAGGCAGGATGCTAAGAATGGCTTTTAGGGAAAGGCAAGTCTGTGGGTTAACCAAGTTCTCAGCTTGTCATGGTTGCGTGTCTATCGTCAGTAGGTCCGTCTGCCTGGACCATGTGTGCCCGAGAACATAGTGATGCTCCCTCCAAGTGGAGGGGCTGTGGAGGTCAAGCAGGGTCTCAACGACAAAGGCATCCTCTTCCTCTGCTGGCAGGTATTTAGCAGATGGGGAAACATTAGCAGATGGGAAATCAGCAGATACATTTAGAGCAGGGTGCAAACCTCAAAGCCGCCAACCTCCAGTACTAAATATTTATGCTGCACGTCATACTGCGATGCTGTTGATCGCCTGATGAGCCCAGGAAATGTTCCTCATGACAAGTCAAGTGACGATCGAGGAAAGAAAACCCAACACCTGAAGATAAATTCATCGGGAACTACAGTTAGGAAGAAGACTAAAATCTGCAAACTCTCAGACTTGCATTCTGAAGGAGTGAGCTGCCTCCTTCCTTGAGTAAGTGGCAACTCTAAGAAAAAAGTCACTCCACACGGGGAAAAGTTCCTTCCCTTTAACCAGCTGGTATTGAAACTGTTAGTTAGCAGTGTTTTAAAAATTCCACCTGGACGGTGATGGCACACGCCTTTAATCCCAGCACTTAGGAGGCAGTGATAGGTGGATCTTTGTGAATTTGAGGCCAGTCTGGTCTATAGAGAGAGTTCCAGGACAGGCTCCAAAGCTACAGAGAAACCCTGTCTTGAAAAACAAACCAACAAAATAAAATAAAATAAAATTTTGATCTATTTTTTCTGTTTCAAAACTGAAAAAAAATCCCCAAATAACAAACACTGTCTCTGAACCCCCAGCAAACCACTCCCTTAGTGGACCACACCACCTCAGTCCTGCCACACATCTCCTCACTGAACCCCCACACTTCCCAGGGCCTCTGGTGGGGGACTGTGACTTCCACCCTAACCTCAGAGAGACTGAGGCCAAGTTTTTGAGCTCACCAGGACTATAGAGAGTATGAACAGAAAGCTTGAATCAGGATTTTGGACTGCAAGTCTAGTGGGTTGTCTATCTCATCTTGGGAATTGAAGTGGGTCTTTTCAAAGGGACCTTAAATCTGTGAAACACAGCGTGACTGTCTTGGATGTCAGTATATTGCTCAAAGGCATCCAGGGTCCAGCTCTCAGCTATGTTCTCAAGACTTAACCATGAACAGAGTCCCTACAAGCACAGAAAATAGAGCAGGGAAACAGAAAGGAATGAGGGTGGAGAATGAAAGCTGGGTGTTGATTTGTTCTGGAAGTTTCCTAGAGTCTGTTACCTTGCAAGTCTAAAGTTGAGATCCTGATTCTGGAAACCGAACACTCTGCATAGTCAAGATCTGTCTCCCCGCAAAGTCCTTCATCTCGTTTAGATAATCCCTACCTCCCATCTTAAGCATGGCCTGTTCCTAAGGATTAAGTAACCTTAATTCAAACTAGAGACTTGGAGTCCTTGATAAAATTGGCTTTGTGGGATTTGTTCCCCAAAACTAAATGAGTGTGTGAATGGCCCTAAGCAGGTGTGAGGAAGTTAACCAAGTGAGACCCTAATCCATTTTGTTCTGCTGTTTATACTTAAGTGTGGTTTCCTTGGTAACTGATGAGAAGGTTGTTATGACCTTCTGTATTCAGTAGCTCTAAGGCCCACCTGCTGGGGTGTCAAGAGGGCAGGTAGACTTTGTCCAGGGGTTAGGCAAGATCCCTTAGCCCTTCTCCAGCTCATAAGGTCCCTCCCCATTTCACACGGGTGCCACCATATTCCTACACCAACCCTGCTCTGTGCCTGGACTCCATCACCCCCGGCCCCTCCGTGTTGCCCTCTGGTCTTGGAACAGTCTGCAGTCTAGTCTTGGGGTCACTAATGATAGTCCACACCCCACTGGTCTCCAGCTTCTAAGCAGCAGGTACCACATCTACTCAGTCACTGTTCAGTCTATAGCCAGCAGCAAGTACCTCACATGCAAGCAGGTCCCTGACAGCTGTCTGCTGCAGCAACCCATCAAGTATGGTGATCGTTTCTCCCTTCCTTTAAGACCCACTTTACATATGGCGTTTGGTATGCCTCGGTTTGACAGTTTTCTAAATTTAATCTGTTTTTCCACTGATTCTCATTGTTTTTGGAAAACTATTACTACCTGAAACGTAGAAAGAACGTTTTCGAGTGAAATTTGGCCAAAGGTCAGGCAGCATAGTTGGGGTGATACACACCCCTAGAACTTCCGGCAGCACTCGGGCAGCTCTGAGCCTCTGCTCTCCACTTCCCATTTGATCTTGCTGACCCTTCTCTGTGAAATCAGAACGACGGCACAAGCCCATCACCGCTCTGTGCCACTGAGTTGTTCTGCTCTCGCTCTTCCTTGTCCGAGTTTAAATCGTGTAAAGTCACATGGGAACAAAACAGATTGGAAGCATTCTTTTAACCACCCTGAGGCCCAAAACCCACAGAAAAGAGGAGAAAAATGATATCCATCAATGAATATAGACACAAAAATACCTAACAAAATACCAGTAAAGAAAGTCAAATCAGCCCATTGCCAACTGGATTTTTCCCAGGAATGCAAGGTTGGTTTTGTGTTTGGAAATCATTAAAATGTGCCATATATTTAAAGCAATAAAAGATAAAATCTGTATGATTGTCTCAGTAGAGTTAGCAAAGACACTTGGTAAAATCCAGTAGCCAGTCGCCCTAATGAACCTCAGCAACAACAAGAAAGAACTTTCTCTGTCAGATAAATGGACAGAAGAGGGACTGCCCTTCCCTGCCAGCACCAAGGCTGCCCCCAGTGCTGAAGCATGGGAATGTTTTCTAGGAGATAGGGCAGCCAGTAGGCCTTCTCTCTCAGCTCCTGAGTGGGGAACCTAACATGCTGACCTGGGCAGTAAAGCAAAGCAACAGTCAAAGATGGGAAAGAAAAAAGCAAAAGTGTCCCTATGTGCTGATGAAGCCATTGTTCATCTAGAAAATCCCAATGAGTCAGCAAGAAAAAACTGTACATCTGACAGCATGAATTATGCAAAGTCATATCAAAGCCAATATATGCCCTTCTCCCAAAAAGCCCAATGGATTTTTAAATATCCATGTATATTTATTTTTATGTGTATGGTTGCCTACATGTATGACTCTGCATCATATGTGTACACTGCCTGCAGAGGACAGAAGAGGACATCAGATTTTCTGGAATTGGAGTGATAGATGGTTGTGAGCTACCATGTGGGTGCTGGGACTAAAACTGGTGTTGTCTGTATCAGCAGCAAGTTCTCTGGGCTGCTGAGCCGTCTCTCCAGCCCCAAATCAATGCATGTTTACATGCTACTAGCAGACGAGTGGAAAGAAGTGAACGTAGACATTTTTAAAAGTCAAAAGAAACAATGTGCTTAGGAAGAGTTGGGATGAGGGACACATGTGATCTCCAAACCGAGAAGGAGCAAACATTTCCTAGGTGCTGGGGATGGAACTCATGTGGTAGGTTGCTTGCCCAGTAGACAAAAGCTGTGGATTTGATCCCCAGCACCCATATAACCAGGTGTGATGGGGGAACTTCTGGCATCCAAACACTTGGGAAGGCATGGGAGATCAGAAACTCATGCATGGCCAGTCTGAGGCCATCCTAGGCTGCATGAGACCCCATATTAATGGAGAGATATACCATATTCATGGCTTTGAAAATCAATATTGTCAAAATGTCAACTATCCACAAATCGATCAGAAATTTCAAAGTAATTCCAACCACCATCCCAGCAGGCTTATTATAGAAACTGGCAGAAAACGAAATTAGTTTGAATTTTCTATATGAATATAGAGAATGGGGTGGGGGAGTCCAACAACCTTGGAAGATGGCAAAGCTGGATGATGTCAACAGCTGTATCCATAACGACCGAAGACTGGGAAAAACTCACCTGGCACCCAGTAGGAAATTGGACACACAGCCTGTGGCGTATTCATACAATAACACGCTACACCGCCACAAAGAGAAATGAGCTAGCTACAGATGCACCGTGGGCCTCTCTCTCGGGTGCGAGGCTGAGTGCAGGCAGCCAAATGCAGTGGAGGTTCTTCCACTCACCTTATTTACATGAGGAAAGACAAATGCCAAAGGATGGTTGCCCAGGTGCCCAGGAGCACTACACTGGGAAGGAACATGAGGCATCTTCCTAAGGGTACGGAGAGATCTGTTCTTGGCAGGCACACAGGCTGAGGGACTGTACCTAGTATTTGTCAAACATGTTCAGTTAATATTTATGCACTTCAAAGCATATGAATCCTACCTCAAAGGAGGTGGTAATGAGTGGTGGGGCAGGAGGCACAGACGAGAGTGAGAAGAGCAAACTGGGCTGGAAAGATGGTGCAGTTGAAAAAGCCCTTGCTTTGCAAGCCGGGAGACCTGAGTTCAATCTCCAGAAAAAATGTTTGAAAAAAAAAATTCAGCACCAGGAGGTAGGGCTAGATCCCTTTGCTTGCTGGTCAGCCAGCCTAAGCCTACTTGTCAAGCTCTAGACCAGTGAGACTCTTGTCACAAGACCCAAGATGAATGGCACCTGATGAACTTCAGAGGCTGTCATCTGGCCTCCTCTTGCATACCTAGGCACGTGCACCTGAGACCTGAGTGTTCACATGCACCTCTCTCTCTCTCTCTCTCTCTCTCTCTCTCTCTCTCTCTCTCTCTCACACACACACACACACACACACACACACACACACACACACACACACGATGGCAAAATGCTGACGTTTTGAAGCTGACTTATAGGTGTACTGTGTTTGTCCCATCATTCTGTTTACGTGTTGGAAAATCTCCATAAGAAGAGATCTTTTTAGGTTTAGCAACTCCAAAAGAAATAATCTATAGGACACCTGGATAAGGTCTCAATAAGTACAAAACTCGAAATAAGGTGCTTCCCCAAACTGGGTTTATCTGGCGGGTTGAGCTGAGTGTCTCTGTCTTGGGCTTTGGTCCCTCGGGGCTGTCCCTCAGCTGGTGAATGGCCAAGCTGCCCATTGCCTTCTGGAGGAATCTCTGAGTGGAGATGGTATCTGGGAGTGACTGGGGATAATTGAACTGCTTCCTTAGCCCACATTGTCACTTGACATCTCTCTCCGAGGCCGGGGCTATGTCTTTCCAGCATGTGTTTAATGGCGTGGCTGGAGGCTCTGTGCTCTAACTGCAAAGTCAGAAAGGAAGGAGTAAACTGAGCAGCAGCAGCAGCAGCAGCAGGGGGCTTCTGGCTTGTTTTAAGAAATCTGGGGGTTGGGGGGTAGGTAATGATTCCAAGGGAGAGAATAAACTTAGAAGTATGTCTTTCAATTACTTGAAAAATAAATAACCAGGCAAGAAAAATGATGGGGATACCGGGCTGTGTATCCCACGATCATTCGGACACCATGCCCTGCAGCCACTCTAGATTTACGAGACTGAGGATGGTTTCTATCCTCGACCATCAAGGTTGTGCACTTCCTGTCTGGCAGTGTCCACTGGGCAGTTAGCATGTGCCTCTGTCACCTAATGAGTGTGTTGCCCATCACAGTGGGTGCTACAGCATGGAGGAAGCACCCAGGGGAGCGGTACAGTGGAGCCTCTGCCCGCACTGCAACCTCTAGTGCCAGCTTCTGAGCTCCAGGTTTCCGACTTCAATATATGGTTTTGTGTTTTCCCTACTCCGTGTCATTGGTGACTTTAAAATGGGCACCATATGTTTTTTTTTTCTGCAACCTCAAGGAAGGTTCTCGGGGTTTACGGTAGTGGCACAACCTGGCGCCAGGCTGAATCGCTGTGCTCTTACCGCTAAGTACAGAGGTGTTCTTGGATTGTTTCTGTACACGGTGCAAGTTCCTCCAATTAATCCCTGATGCTGCTGCGGTCCAGGGTGCCCTGACAGTGTTGCATCAGTGGCAATAATAATCTCTGGATATTATAGAAAATATTTTTTAAAACAGCATGCAGGTTTTAACATTTAGAGTGCTGTTACATCCACTATCTGGATGAACGAAATAGAGGGAAAGCTGGCAGGCTGACCAGCCCAGCTACCACCCAGGCCCAGAACGAGGACTACAAGGTAGCCCACCCCAACACCCACCTCATCTATGAACTGCTGGAGCATGTGAAGGGGCCAGACCTGCAGATTCAAAGCTACAGGATCTCCAGAACACAAGGCAACAACAGGATATCCAAGAGGAGATCCAGTGAGGGCCCAGTATCGAGGGTGTAGCAGAAGTCAGTGACCTTGAACCAGACCAGTGACTCATTGCAATGAACACTTACAAGTAAAGATGTATGTGACTCCCTGGGTCACACTACAGCTTCCATGCCGAGATTGGTTTTTTTTTTTTATTTGTTTTGTTTGTTTGTTTTACTTTTTGGTTTTACTTTTAAATTTTGTTTTGAGGTAGAGATTGCAAGGGCAGGGGGAAGAAGCAGAAGATGGGAGATGAGTGTGATCAAGATACATGATGAGAAATCCACAAAGAAGCAACAAAAAGGTTTTTTTAAAAAAAACATGCAAGAAAATAAATTTAAGAAAGAAAGAAAGAGAGAAGGAAGGAAGGAGAGAGAAAGAGAGAGAGAGAGAGAGAAAAGAAAACCACAGCAAATGCTTCTCTGCACTGGGGCTTCTCTCTCTTAGAAGGGCACTGTGAAACTCTGCCATGTTAAAAGCCCACAGTGTGTGTGTGTGTGTGTGTGTGTGTGTGTGTGTGTGTGCATGCACAGTTTCTGTTTCTGTATATGCATGTGTATATGTGGGTATTTGCATGCCTGGAGGCCAGGGTTCAATGTCAGGTGTCTCCCGCTCTCTTGCTCTTCACCTCATTTTCATGACATTCTCTCACCGTTCCTGGAGATCACTCCGCCATGCCTGCGGCTTACTGCCGTGCCCTCCTTGCCATAATGAACTCTTATCCCTCTGGAATGTAAGTCAAAATAAACTCTTTCTTTCACGAGTTGTTTTGGTTATGGTCTTTCATCAAAGCAACAGAAAAAAATAACTAATACAAAAGTTGGTACCAGAGCGTGGGCTGTTTGTGTGAAGAATTTGACCATATTGTTTTTGAAGAAATGTCGACGTTTGGACCAGAAAAAAAAAATGGTTTAACATTAAGTAAAACTTAAGATGGGCCATTGTAGTAGGACCCTGGAGGACTGCAGTACTGAGAGCGGTGGGGACTGTGTGGGTCCAGCTCAAGGGGTTTCAGAGTGAAACGGTATTAGCAGCTGGACTAGAGACCATTTGCAGGATATTTCGTCAAAAAAAAAAATCTGCATGCTTCTCGCTCGTGTCCTAAGAACTTGCCTGAGGATAAATTTAGAAATAATGGACTCATTTCTTCAGTGGTGGAAATTCCAAGAGTGTGTAACATTGGGTCTGTGACGTGGTTATTATTGATAACCCTTATGTGGATCAACTAGGAAACAGAGCCAGTGGGGTAGGAAGGAATGCGAAATGTATAGTTTGGAGAGAGAGAGAAAAAAGAGCACTAGGAAGCTTAACATTACAGCCAAGGTATGTTCTGAAAGAGAAGGTGTAATTGTTAAGATCATCAGTGTTATTAAGGAGAAGCCTGGATAGCACCGGAATAAAGGGAATGGTGCCCTCAGGGAAAGACCCCACTCAGCTAAGCTTCCGCCTTATGAAGGGAGTTTTATGCTCCTAGAAAACAACTGCAAACAAAAACTAATGCAAATGTGGTTCAAGGGGGTGGGGGTCCATCCCAAACTTGCCACCAACCTCTGCAGTCATCATATGGTACTAGCTCTGGAGACAGAATAAAGAGGGCTGTGGAATCTTCCTCCATGATTTCACAGATCCCCACAGGCTAGGTAATGTGTGGCTGCCAAGTCCCTGCAAGGAGGCTGTGAGAAGCCATTGGATGGAGCCATAAAAGTGAAGCCTGGGTTACATTGAAGATTCCAGGATGCTTAGGTTACCAGAGTTGTGAGCTGTCTGCCAAGGAGAGCTGCATACAGGGAGTGGAACCAGTCCAAGAGAAAGATATATGTTGTAGGCAACAAAGTTAGAGGGGTAGAGCCACCTCAGCTCTTGGGAGCTAAAGTCTGAGACATGATGCTAGGTTTTGGTTTGCTCCATGATTTCCACACTGTGCCCTAACTCCCCCCTTTTGGAACAGGAGAGTATATTCTCTGTCATTGTAAGTTGGAAACATGTTAATTTTGTTTTTAATTTTACAAGTACTTTTGGACTTTGGATGTTTGAAGAGTGTTGAGATGGAAAGAATTTTGAAATCTGACTAAGAATGGAATACCATCGTTTGAATGAGATGTCCTCCCATTGGCTCAGGAATCTGAATACTTGGTCCCCAGTTGGTGACGCCATTTGGGGAGGCTTTGGAAATATGGCTGTGCTGGAAGAAGTATGTCACTAGGGCTGGGATTTGAGAGCTCTTGGCCTCACCCTTCTTCTGGTTGTCTCTCTCTGCTTTGTGCGTGCATTTAAAGATGTGCACTCTGAGCTGCCTGCTGCTACACGTCCCATGATGATGGACTCTCATCCCTTTGGAACCAGAAGAGCAAACGAACTCTTTCTTTCACAAGTTGCTTTGATCATGGTGATTTCTCAAAGTAACAGGAAAGTACACCCATTCTCCCCTGGGTCACACACCTACGTGTGCTGGCCGGGAGCGGCATGTTTCTCTGTAAAGATGTTGTCCGTTTCCATAGTCGTTGCTCTGTTTCACACAGTCCTGACAAGCTATGTGGCTACATCCTTAGCAGTCTGTAGAGCCACCGTGACCCTTCATCTTAGCCCCAGTGGATGTGATGTGAGGCCTCACAACAGTTTGTGTTTGCAATCTCTGGGTGGCTGCTGGTACCCAGTACTTTTTATGAGCTGCTTGGCTATCAGTACATCTTCTCTCTGGCATATCCCTTGTTTATTCTTGTATTTATCACCCATCTTTGAGTTGTAAACCTTCTCTGGGTATCCTACAAGTGATTTTACTTATGGTTATTTATGTGAGGAAAGTTTTCTCTCGTCTCTCTGTCCCTATTATTTCTTTTGCCAGCAGCAAGTTGGATGCTAGGTAGCAAGTGGCTGAGGAATGCTTGGAGGAACTGTAGGAGACTGAGCTCACAGCTGTAGCTACACCCAGTCATGACTTCTGGACATGAACAGCCCAAGAGCCAAGCTGTATGGCTGCTGCAGCCGCTACTTCACCTTCTGCAAAAGCTCCCCTGCTGTCTCCTGTGCTTTGAAACATTCTGTTCCTGATGTCACTTTAGACCCAAAGAAGAGTTGCAAGGATGGGCACAAAGAGCTCCTCCACGCTCCTGCCCATCCTGACCCCATAACCTCAGCACTTGTACCACCACCATTAAAACATCAAAACCAACAAACCAGCAACAATGTGGACCTGCTAACTGAAGGGCAGATGATGTTTACATTTTTTTTTAACTGACTAGGCTAGTAGTTTTGCTTCTTTGGCCAATATGAGTTTCCTCCAGATATAAAACTACCGCCAAGTAGCCCCTTCTTTCTCTCTCTCCCATTTTATGCTTTGCATTTTTTTTCTTGACTTATGTCACTGGCTTTAATCTGCAGTTGACACTGATTATAACTGGGAAGAATGGGCATTCTTACCATGTTCCTCGTCTTAACACTTACAGGCTCTTGCATTAGGTTAATCATGAGTTTTTCATACTGTAGATGCTGCTTTATCTCATTGAAAATTCTCTCCCACTTCTTGCTTCCTAGGAGGTTACAAAATGAATCCGTTGGATTTTATTGAATGTTTGTCTTCGGTTTGGGAGGTCGTTGTCCAGGGCTCTCGCTACTCTGATAATGTGAACCCCAACCTACCTGTAGGCGCTGAGAGAGCCCCCAAATCTCTGAGTAGATTCACTTGGTCATGGTGCCGTGTGCTCACACATCGCTTGGTGTGGCTTGCTAAGATGGTAAAGGACTTGGGCACAGACATAGCTTCCTTTGCCTTTTCCTTCTCAAGTTTCTATGCTAGGCTTCATTCAGACTCTTCAAATGCATCAGGAAGTGTCAGTGCCTCCTGTCTTGTCTGAAAGAGCATGTGAAATTGGTTTCATTCACTCCTTAGATATGTGATGGAATTTACCGTGAAGTCCCCTGAGCCTAGAGCTGTCTTTGGGGATGGCTTTTGCCTACAGATGCAATTTTAAAACTAATGCACAGTTGTTTATGTTTTCTATTTATTTTGTACCAGCTACAGAGTCTTGTATTTCAAGGATTTATCGATGTTCACTAACGTTGCTGAATGTGGGCACAATGAGGCTTGTGGTGTCCAGTAAGTCACTAGATCTATAAGCATTTTCCTTTTCCATCTCTGATGTCAGTATCCCATGTTTCCTGTTCATCTAGTTTTGTCCGGATAAAACACTAGATTCTTCAGCTCCTATTATTGCAGGGCAAGTCATCCCAGAACACATGGCTTAGATCAGCAATGGTTTGCTTAGGCCTCCTCACTTTCCTGTGAGTAATGGGGCATCTCCTTTGCTGGTTCCAGTTGGCCTCACTTAGGGAACTATCTCTCTCTCTCTCTGGGAAGTTGGCAGACTAGACTGTCCAGGTTACCTCCCTTGTGTGTGAAGTGCTCTCTCAGCTAGTTTTATGTCAACTTGACACAAGCTAGAGTTATCTGAAAGAAGGGAACCTCAATTGGGAAAAAAACAAAAAACAAAAAACAACAACAACAAAAAACCCTTCATAAGATCGGTCTGTAGGCAGGTCTATAGGACATATTCTTAATTAGTGATTGATGTGGGAGGGCCTATCCAGCCCATTGTGGGTGGTACCATCCCTGGGCTGGTGGTCCTGAATTCTATAAGAAAGCAGACTGAATAAGCCACGATGAGCAAACCAATAAGCAGCACCCTTTCATGGCCTCTGATCAGCTCCTGCCTCTAGGTTCTTGCCTTGCTTGAGTTTCTGTCCTGGCCTCCTTTGATAATGAACAGTGATATGGAAGTATAAGGCAGATAAACCCTTCTCTCCCTGTCTTAGCTAGGTTTTCTATTGCTGTGAAGAGACACTATGATCACTTAAACTTATAAAGGAAAACATTTACTTGGGGGCTGGCTTACAGTTCAGAAGTTTAGTCCATTATCATCATGATAGGAAGCATGGTAGAGTGCAGGCAGACATGCCTCCTTAGGCAGCAGAAAGAAAGAGTGAGCCACTGGACCTAGATTGAGCTTCTGAAACCTCATATCCCACCGCATCTGTCACACTTCCTCCAACAAGGCCACACCTACTCCAACAAAGCCATACCTCCTAATAGTGCCAGTCCCTATAAGCCTATGTGGCCATTTTCATTCAAACCACCACACTCTCTAACTTGCTTTTGGGTCATGGTGTTTCATCACAGCTGTAGAAACCCTATCTAAGACTAAGCCAAATAAACCCATTCTTCTCCAACATGCTTTTGGTCGTGGTGTCCCATCATAGCAAAGTAATCTTAACTAGGACACCTCCTATAAAGGTAGATGAGATGACCAGGCACCTGAGTTAACAGCAATAAGTGTTAACAACTGTGTAGCCTCTTGACCTCCTGTAGGTTGGACACACTTTCTTACATAAAGACCTCAGGATGGCATGCCAAGAAGTTCAAAAAGACAAAAGTCCCGAGGCCAGCTGGGGCAGGCTTCAAACACACACAGCATCCTCTTCCACATTATTTGGACCAAGACTAAGTCACAAGGCCAGACCAGCCTTAACCCAGCTGAGAAACCCATAGATGACCTGGCGAAGTTTCCTTGCAAAAGGCTTGTCTTCCTTACAGAAAATTTATAGCAACGAAGCAACCAGTCACGTCCCACAATCTGGCCACAAGTCATTTGCTTTCTCACTAATGTACTATATTAATTCTCCCGTCCTAGGAGATGTCCAATTAGGCTGTCAAGCTCCAGGTCAGGATCCTATGCTTATCATCAGGTCCCTCTGGACATACATATGCAGCTCCTCTCCTGTGGCATTTCTTGACCCAGGGGTCTATGAATTAACAAAACAAGTCACCCCATAAACAGGGCTGAATGACCACAACAGACATGCCCATCAAAAAGGGCCACCGAGAGAGACAGAAGGACCTCACCAGTTCTTAGAATTCTGAGTTTGGGAAGGGCTGTAGTAGCACATACCCTAGAGGTGAGAGGTGCCTACTAAGAGCTCCATTCTGTCCTGTTCTCTTAGAGGGACATTGCTCTCCCATCTGAAGTTATTCGTGTTTCAGGAGGCTTTCTGTGTCCCTGCCTGTGAAGTGTTTTTCAGTTTTAAGTCAGCACTTTTTAAGTCAAGACTAATAGTGATCTTACTAAAACTTTTCTCTTAAAATTTCCATGGGTCCCTTATGGATCATTCCAGATTCTTCTGTAGTCCTAGAAGTACAAAACACACTTCTTTGCCAGACAGCCCACACTCTGCTTTGGGTATGCCAGGCTTCTGTGAGATGAGGCCCCTCCCACCCCTAGAGACTTTTTTCCTCTTGTGTGAGGGTAGATAAAGCACTCCCTTCTGTCCTTCCAAGGTGCTAGTATGGGGTCTCGTGGTCATTCTTTTGAATCCATCTCCACATTGGGACGGCATCTTCTTTTAGGAATATTGAAACTGATTGAAAAAACCTGCTGATCATCAGCTAACTCTCTCCAACTCTCCCGTTTGCTCAAAATTCAACTCACGCAGAGACTGGTTATTTATTTTGTTCGCCTTTTCTCCCTTCCTACACCTATCTCTCTGTTGCCTTCTAGCTGCGTTGCCGTCAGCTACATGAAGCTATTTGGCGCTTACAGAATAAAACTATCTCCATCCACTCCACACATTCCTTGGGTACATTTTCTTCCTATTTTATTTAAAGATTTGTTTTTATTTTTATTTATGTTTGTGTCTGTGTGAATGTATGCCCCATGTGTGCAGGTGCCTGTCAAAGCCAGAAGGTGTTAGATCCCTACAGCTGGAGTTACAGGCTATTGAGTGCTGGGGACTGAATTCTGCATCAGCAGCAAATGCTCTTACTCGCCGAGCCATCTCTCCAGCAGCCTTGGGTGCACTCTGGATTTTCTGTGTTCACTGCAGTGCCGGCTTACTTGAGGCTCTTCCAGAACTTCATAATGACATCCCTTCTTTGTTTATTCCTGACATCTCCCAGCCCTTCTATGTCGACTTCAGATCTCCTCAACTCCTCTTCTGCCTGAACCTGGCATCTGACTCTGAAGCTATCCCTGCAGGTTTGGGGGATTTTTACGCCCCAGCATCCCTCCTCCAGACCCCAGTTTCTGCTCAGTTGTTTATTACCACACAGGTCACCCAGCCCTTTAAATGTCAGTGCTGTACTGTATACACAATTCAGCAATGAAGTGCTATGTACATGGTTGGCTGGGTTGTTCCATTTTACAAGAGGGCTAAGTCCACCTGATCTCCCATCTAGCTGTCAGTTGCTGCGGACAGGGACCCCTCAGCTCTCCATCCCAGTCTCCTGAAGTTTCCGTGGTAAGGTGTAACAAGAGTTGGAGATACGCTTTACACAATGAAGGTCAAGTTTTCAGCCCCCAGTTTCACGACCGCCATGGTAGATCAAAGCCAGTCATGAGATGAGCAGCCCTGGAAGGCACAAGTAAGTCCCCCATACAGGGTGGGTGGGCTTCTGCAGCAGTAAGTGTCCTTCTCATTCAGTATGTGGCTCCCTTGGGGGTCACGCCACAGAATAAACACAGGTGTTGAAAGTCTTTTGGACCACAGAGGCCTGGAGGTGCTGTGTATGGCACACAGAAGTCTGAATGGGGCTCATGGAAATGGCCAGGAAGGTGGCCTTTCTCAGGCCCTCGTAGCTCTGTATTGTCTCTGAGCTGCCAGGCCCTTGTCTGGATCACCCTTAGTTGCCACACTCCCTGGTGAATTTTCCTGCTCAGGAGGTGGGCTTTTAACTAGCATGGAACCTGAGTCTAAGCATCCAGCTGGCCTTTACCACCTTAACTCCAGATCATGACTCACAAAGACCCTCTCTTCCTTCCTTCCTGTTTTCTTTCCAGCCCCAGCTCCCTCGTCCACCTGCTCTGAACCTCTTCAGGCTCTGAGCAGTACTCAAATGTGAGTCTATCAGGAAGTTAGTTCTAGGAACTATACATAAAAAATGTGGTGGTTCTGGGTTTTTATCCCCCTGGCTCTCTTTTCTTCAATCACTTCTGTAACATCACTTTTCTTTTTTCTTGTTTGCTTTTGATGTTGTTGTTGGGTGTTTGTTTGTTTGTTTGTTTTGACAGGACTTCATGTAGTCTGGGCTGGCTTTGGGCTTGTTATGTAGCTAAAGATGACCTTGAAGATAACCTTTTGATCATCCTAACTCCATCCAGTACCATACCCAGTTCATTCTGTATTGGGGATGGAACCTAGAGCATTATATATACTGGGCAAGAACTCTTATCAACTGAGCTATGTCTCCAGCCAAACATTACTTTTAATATCAGTCTTTATCCAGTTGATTATTGGCCCCCTCTACAATCCTGAGGTTGCCCACCAGGTCAGAATTAATCAAAGATTTGGTAACTATTGCCCCACCAACACTTGCATATCTGGGGGAGGGGGCGTTGTATACATTCTGAGTCTGTGAGCCATTGAGCAAGCAGCTAAGTACCACTCCCTACAGGAGATAGATGGCCTCCAACTGTCCTCTAAACCTGATGGGAGGCAGACAAGCAACCACAGGTCTAAGCAACCCCTCAGTCAGCAAGACATGGCCATCCCAGCTGTCATGAACACCGTGTGGCTGCAGTGGAGGTCAAGGCTCTTCTAGCCTGGCAGCCACAATGTGTAAGCTGAAATTTTCTTCAGAGTTCTCAGAGTCAGAAAAGACAAAAGGCTAGAAGAATGTTTCAGAGAAAGGAAGACTGAAGAGACATGTGGCCCTTATTAGTCAGTGTCTTGTTCGGTGTGACGGAACATGCCCGAGGGATGTGATCTGAAGGAGAGAAGGCTTCTGGTGGCTCATGGGTTCCAGTCCATGATCGTTTGACTCCAGCGCTGTAGGTTTGTGACGAAGAGAGACAGGGGAAGCTGCTTTCCAATGGTGGCCAGGAAGTGGAGCGAGATGGGGAGGCTGAGACAAGATAGACCCTTCAGGGACAAGCCACCAGTGATCTACTTCCTTCAGCCAGCCCCCACATTCTAATGGCTGTCACCTACCAATGATCCTGTCAAATTAGGGACCCATCAGCCGACCGTTTGTTAGGTCAGGGCCCCATGATCCAATTCCCCTTCAACAGCACGACCAGCTAGGAGGGCAGGGGACCAGGGCTGAATACCCGAGCCTGTTGCGAGGACACACTACCTTCTGGCTGTACTGGCGTCTCCCTGCTGGGCATGGGGAATGTAAGGATGCACTGGACTATTGACAGAACTGGAATGGGAGTAGGAGAGGCGCTGTTCCCACATCACACTTGCTGGAGCCGGGGCCTGTGGCAGGGTTGGGTAAGGAAGGTCCTTCCTCCAGAGAAACATACTCTGGAGAACGTGTGAACCATAGCCATGTTTGGTTTCCCAAGCAGTCCAGAAAAATGCATTGGGTAGAAAAGTGTATCCGTGATGATCTGACCAGAGACCACAAATCCATACGATGGATATGGGCCATTAGCAATGTTATTCGTATGTGTATATGTGGTGCATGTGTGCTTGTTTGTGTGTGGATGTGAGTGGTACATGCATGTTTGTGTATGGTACATTGTGTGATGTGTGTGTGTGTGTGTGTTTGTTTACATGTATGCTTGTATGTGATGTTGGGGTCGTGTGTGTGTGTGTGTGTGTGTGTGTGTGTGTGTGTGTGTACGTGCGGCAAGGTTGTCTGGCCAGTGAGTCACTAAGATCCACTTGTCTCCTCTCACCCAGTGCTTGAATTGCAGATGTGCACCCTCACACCAAGCCTTTCTGAGGGTTCTAGGACTCCATTTTAGGTCCTTACGCTTGTGTGGCAAGCACTTTATCCACCGAACAATCTCCCCCACCCATGCATGATACCATGATGCTCTTACTTTCACAACTTTCCTATACCTTTGAAGTTATTGCCAAGTAAAAAGGCTTTAGAAAGTGGTTCTGGTTTCTGTGCACCTGGGCATCCCATGGTGTTCCTCCTTCAAGCCACACAGGCAGCCCTCGGGCGCCTCAAAACCCATCCTGTGGCTATTGGAAAACAGGACCACAGAGCAGCCCAGCCATGGGGCTACCAAGCTCAGCCTGCGTAGGTGCCACTAAGCCTGCCTCAAATCCCCTGTAGACCTTGAGCTCGGGGCTTCAGCACCAGACCACGTGTGCTCTGAAAGAGGAGCCAAGCTCGCACTGGTGCACACAGCCTGCAGACCGCCTCCTTCTTTGCCCTCCTTTCCCATAAGCTGAGCCTAGCGCCGTCCGTATGTCCACACTGGCCTCTTAATTTTGGTTTTACTGGCGAGGCGGCCGCAGCTATCGAGCGGAGTGAGGCAGAGTGCCTTCCTTAAGTGTGTGGAGCCGGGCAGCTGAGCACCTGCTCCCCCCCCTCCCCCCGTTGGCTGGAAGCCCTCCGATGCCCTCGGCGTTGGATTGATGCTCCCCATTGGGCCTGTCTTCAGTTTGGTTTCAGGCACTTTCCAATAAGTGCATGGAGTGCTCAGGGGCTGAGGAGAGGCACTAAAGAAATCAATACATGTTCATCATCATCTCGGCCATGCCGCGGCATCTCCTCCCCGGAGCCCAGCCCACTCGGGACACTTGCTCCCAGGCTGTGTGCCGGTTTTGTGCTTCCTCGTGGAGAGCCTACCAGTTCTGTCTCAATAATGATCAATATCACTTTATCAATGAATCACCAGCACCAGGAGCATTTTAGCTGTCTGCCGTTCCTATCTCAGAAAAACGTCGTCTCACCCTCCAGCCTCCTATTCCAGGGGCTCCTATTCATTGCCTTCCTTTGTGGGGTCTCTGTGGTCTGATGGGATGCAAGGGCTGCATGAACCATGCTAAGGGTCTTCGCTCAAGGGGCTGGTTTATGCCACTCTCTGTGTGGGTGTTTTTCATCATGCTTTGAGGAAGCGGGGCAGCTCTTGCCCCCAGGAGTTCCAAGGCTCTCCATAATCCCTTCATGTGTGAAAACAGGCAGGCGAGGCTCTCCATACCTGACCAGTGCTTTCGTGAGCCAAACTCCTACACAGACATCATTTACCCAGTGAGAACTCAGTGACGATCCCCAGAGGAGAGCAGAGTAGATATAACCTGCTATGGGACAGGAACCATTGCTAGGTTCCTGTATCAGGCTGCGCCTCGTGTCTTCCGCTCTGTAACCCTGCCTTCTCCCCGGCTGAAGTGGACTGGGGTGACCAGTGCAGCCCTGGAGCCTGTGCACAAGCCACATCCCCTCATCGGTGTCACTGCCGGCAAGGAGATACACTTTCTTTTTCCCTCTGCGTGTTGTCCGAGTGAGGAAGAACATTCTAAGCAGGGAGGTAAGCCCAGCTATTTTCCCCTCCCTGGGTTTTCCTTCAAAGCCAGTTGCTGGACAAACGCACAGGCTTCTAAAATGACCTCACCACGCTAACAGTGTAGGTGCAGGCGTCCTTTCTTCTGATTCCTCCTGTCATTAGTGCCGGGAGCACACAGGCCACACTGATCCTCTTTGTCACGGACCCAGTCCCCATCCGTATCCCTCCCAGTTTGTTTACACCCCTCTGATCGCCGCTCTCTCACGTCACATCAGTTGACGCATAAAGCAAATAAGAAAATCTTTCTGCCCCTCTCTTTGCAGAGGGAGAAACTTGAGTCCCCTCAAGAGATTGTGTGGCTTGCTGGGTCACATCTGACTCCTCTGTGTTTCCCCTCCAGGCTCTGAACGTTCTGCCCAGAGTTCCTCACTACCCCACCCTCTGTGGACCCAGAATTTCTAGCCACATAGAGAGAGGTTCACCCTCAAGGACCGGGAACAGCTCTATGGAAAAGCAAATGGGTACACCTGCAGCTGGAAGGGGTATCCCCTCCAGTTCTTTGGGGTGACCATGTCCATGTCCTGTCATCATCTATGGGCTCAACCTCTTGGATTCACTGTACCTGTCCTTGTTCACAAGCAGCTTCCTGCTGGACTCTGCAGCCCCTCCTTCCTCGGCTGCTATCTTTAGTCTCACTCCCAGGCTCACCTAAGCCCAAATGCACAGAGGGTTCACACACCTTATTTAAAAGCCACTATCGGTTTCCAACCACCCCCTGTATGTGGCGTGGGGCATAGGGCCTACGTGCCCCACCCACCCTCTTCCTCAGCCCTGTTCCCTGGAACACAGTATCATTCCAATATCTTTCACTTCTACATGCTTCCTGGATTCTTTTCAAAGTGGATGGTGTCCAGGCTTAACTGCCTGCAACATGCTTGGGAGTCTGTGATTCCAGTAACTACTTGGCCAGAGGAGCTTGACTGAGACAAAGGAAACTTCCCCTGCCACGCTGTGGGCTTTTTAAGGAAGAGCCCTGCCCCATAAATAATTGTCCAGACTTGGTGACAGCAGATGTGCTCCATGGCCGCTGCTCGTTGCTCGCTTGACCTGCGACCCCTGACTTCGTGAGAGTGAGCGTGGGTCCATGGTTTGTGGCTTCAAGAGGGCCTGGTTATGGGATGCTATTGACAAGGCATTTATAAATATTTAATCTTCACATTAAAAATATGGGACAGAAGAACCATTAGTAGCTGACAATAAAAAAAGCCTTTCTCTGCTGGTTGTGGGGGAAGAAGAATGGAAAGGCAGGTTCTGATGAGGCTAAATGACAGCAGAGAAATGTAAATTAGTGTTGTTTACAAATTGGTTACAGCCTAGACCTGTGGTCTTGGTTCTGAACCTGAGCTGTCGATTTCACCAGGTTTGTGCAAAGACCAGCCCATTCTACAAAGCAAAATGGATGGTTTATTTACGCCCAGTGCCATTAAGAATGGAGGAGAAAAGTTCAGCCTGGGATAAGAAGCTTAAATCTTGATTTCTCCCTTCCCCCTCTCAAAAAGAATGGATTCCTTGCATTGTAAATTATCCAGCCCTCGTCCTCAGGTTGGCAGCTGCTGCAGGCTGGAATGGACATTGCATAATCTTAAATATTGATTCTTGTTAGACCTCCCCCCAAAAAAGCAATCTGAGAGCCCCGAGCTCCCCTGGACAGCATGTCCAGGAAATCGCCTTGGCTGTAGCTCACTTCTGATGCCTCCACCCCCGACAGCGAGATCCATTCTGATTAGAAAGTTCTTGGAGAAAGAACAGCCGTTTAGGATCAGCTTCTCCATCACGGGGAGTCAATCGACTTCTGCTGACACTGACTCCCCAGCGTCCCCAGTGCCGCTGGACAGGAGACCCCAAAATCAAACGCACCCACGGTGGCCCGACAGAACCTCACATGCAGCCCCCTCCAAAGGCAGGTGTGGAGCAGGAAATCCTGACACTGCCCACTTCACAAGTCAAAGCAATGCTATCCTTAGAAAGAAAATTATTTTATTTCATAAAACAAAGTTATGTGGTGTGCTGTTTGCAGCTGTACCACTAAGTCCCCCAGGCATGGAGATAATTAAGGCGTAGGTTTTAGGAGACTGAAGACAATGGTCTTGTGTAAATCCATTAGGGCTAAAAATGAATGCCTTCTTATCCCTCCCAGCACACAGACCACTTAGCTCTGGTAGAGGAAAACAGCAAATGCCACACAGAGAACATGCTTCCTTTCCCTGGCTCCCCACCCAAGCATCACACCGCCGCTTCTGTGACTAAATACAGAAGAAAACCAACCGTAAAGGATCGCCTTGACTTGGCAGCTTGTGGGACGATTTTGTGAAATGCGATTAATTTTTTTTTGAGTCCTCTGTGGCTACAAGCTTTATCTGTTACCTAACCAATCAACCTTGGTTACCTGCCAGTAACAGTGAGGGTGGGAGATCCATCAGTGGATTCCTTCAGTTTGTTGTTTAAAAGGACATCACCTGAGCATCATTTGAGGTGCCCCTATCATTTGAATTCCAGGGAAAGCCAATCATCTGTTCTATCTTTGGAAGCCAAGGAAAGTGACTCCACCTTTTGATGGACACCCACCTCAGACTGCACTCTGTGGGCCTCTTGCTCACATGAAGAACACGTTGTATAGTTTACAACTGAGGACTGAGGTACCTGATGGGTCAGTCAGTTTGATGGTGAGCTTCAAAACCTGGTGCAAAGCTACAATCAAACCAGAGGCCTGTCTAGGCCCAATGAGCTGTTCTGGGGATCAGCTAAGTACATATAGAAGTAAAAGAATCATGGAGAGTCCATGTCAGCATGGTGCAGATGGGTGTCTTGTTTTGAAATAAGCTGTCTTGTACTAGGAGATAGAGTTCAGTGGGTTGATAACTGGTCTAGCATACCAGAGGCCTTGGGTTAGATCCCTAATGTTGCATACCGTGGAAAGGCAGAGACTCACAGACCTGACCAGACTTGAAGCTCGTCATCAGCCTCAACTGACTTCAGGACCAACGAGGCTACCTTAGACCCGGTCACAAAACAAGACAAGTTAGATGCGACAAACCACTGCTCTTTAAGACTCTGAATGGTCTCCTCATGTTCACAGGGGGGTTGGAAACTTGTTTTTGTTAAGAAGGTGTGTTAGCCACCTGTGGAACTTCTGTACTAGAAAGAAAACTCTGAAACCGATACCAACATGTCAGTTAATGTCTTTGCTTCTCTGTCTCATTCTCAGTTTTTCTGCATGTATGAGACCTTGGGAGAAGATAGTCTAAAGGTGTGATGACCTCAGAAAGGCAGCCCAGACCTCTCCACACCCCCGCTGAGCACAGTACTTTACAGTGTGCATGGCTTTCCTTCTGCTCTCTGAGTAGCCCTCTGCAGGCAGGGTATTGTCCGGTCTGGGAGGTAAGAAGTCTCAGAACTGCCATTCCATTAGTTTCTGCTTCAAATAGCTGGGTTGGCCTCTGACTGGGATCTCAGAACTGAGTACCCAACTTTTGCAGTCCATAGTGCACCTGGCCCAGCTCCTCGGAAAGGATAGATTGGAAGCTGGTCACCTGAAGGGTCTTAGAGAAAGGGGCCAAGGGAGTTGAGAAAACAGGTTTGTCCTGACCATATTTCTGTCCCTTCTCCCTATAGTCAGGGCACATACTCCCATGCTTCATCTTAAAGCTGGCTCTTTAATACGTACTTAGTACCCACATTGTCCCTGAGCTCACATGCCCAAAGAAACTGAGAGAGGCTGGACCACGTTGCCAGCCAAGGGCAGCTTGATGCTAAGGTTTCTTCCAGGCCCTGTTCTTTCTGTAGCATTAGTAATCTAAAAAATGCCCCATGACTCCTAGTCACAGAATAACCAGTGGTGACCTCACAGCATGAAGCGAGGGCACTAAGCTGCCCTCTGCAAACCAAGCTGTAGGAACTTGGCTTTGCCCCATGGCCCAGATTGTCAGTGATGATACTTTTCAGCCTGAACCCTGCCTGCTCCAGCAGCTGCCAGCTACTCCCCAAAGGACAGCTATATAGATGTTAGCTTTGCTCTGCCACCACATAGGCATGATGCCTTGAGGTTAAAAACAGTTTTAGGGGCATGAGGTGATGAGTGACTTGGTGAAGTTCTAGCGGAACAAGCATGAATACCTGAGTTCAGATCCCCAGCAGCCACACATAAAAATGAAACAGCTATAGCAGTTTGTGTTTATAACCCCAGCAACAAGGGGTAGGGTTCAAAGGCAGAAGGATCCTGGGGCCTCCCAGCAAGACTAGCCAAATGAGCAAGCTCCCAGTTCAGTGAGAGACCCTGTCTTATAAAATAAGGTGGGGGGCAATTAAGCAAGATGCCCCAGTATCAACCTGTAGCCTCTACACATTCCAGAGCATGATAATGCTTTATTCACCTTTTGAGACCGAGTTTCATGTATCCCAGGCTGGCCTTGAACTCAGTAAGTAGAAGAAGGTGACCTTGAACTCTCAGTCCTCTTCCCTCCACCTCTCAAATCCTGGGAGTATAGACATGCACCACCACACCTAGTTTATGTAGCCTTGGGGCTTTAGCCCAGAGGTCTGTATGTACCCGGCAAGCAAGCACGCTATAACTGAATACATTTCCAGCCCATAGGAACATGTTTTCTATAAAAATCATTGTTTAGAATGTGAAGTAGATGAAGCCACTGCTTATTTTCATTAGCCCTCTTTGTACATTGAATATTTTTATTATTTACATGTCATCTCCCTTCCCCCTTTTCTCTTCTTCCATCAAAGTTGGTTTTTTGTTTTGTTTTGGCTTGGTTTTGGTTTTTGGTTTTTGGGGAGTTTGTATTTATTTTGGTAAGGGAAAAATTGACAAGAGAATACGTGAAGTCTAAACTATATTCTGAAATCATTGTTTTCAGATGTGCTTGATTTTAAGGGATGGGTGCACAAACACTTTCAGAATCTAAAACAGCCTAAAGCTGTTGCAAATCCACTCTTTTCCCCCTTCACATGAGAAACATGTTACATCAAATGAGTTATGCAGACATGTTCATGTTTAAATAAACCTGATTGACTTTTAATATAAATTGTAATGATGCACATTGATTGTTCATAAAAATTTATATTTGGTAAGGCATGGTGGCTCACATTTGTAAGCAATCTTAGCACTTATTGAGCAGAGACAAAGAGATTATGAGTTCAAAACTAGCTTGGGCTACATAGTAAGTTCCAGACCAGCCTGGGCTAGAGTGTCTTAGTTAGGGTTTCTATTGCTGTGAAGAGACACCATGACCACAGCAACTCTTATAAAGAAAAACATTTAATGGGGTGGCTTGCAATTTCAGAAGTTTAGTCCATTATCATCATGGTGGAATATGGTGGCATGCAGGCAGAAATGGTGCTAGAGAAGGAGCTGAGAGTTCTACACCTTGATCCATAGGCAATAGGAAGTGAACTGTGTTCCACATGGAGAGTAGCTTGAGCAAAGGAGATCTCAAAGCCCATCCCCACAATGACACACTTTCTTCAGAAAGGCCACACATGCTCCAACAAAGTCACACCTCCTAATATTGCCACTCCCCATGAGCTTATGGAAGCCAATTACTTTCAAACTACCACATAGAGTGGGGCTCTATCTCTACATTATTAATTAATTAATTAGCCTTATGTATGACATCTTCCTCTATCCTCTTAATATCCTGTTGAAGCTCCAGAGGCCACAGTAGAGCTTCCTGTCCCCTGTTCCCTGTCCCCACCCCCACCTAGGGATTCATGTATTCTCATCACCTTTTTCAAAGCCATCTCTGGGCTTTGTTGGTCTCTTGTGGATTCTGTTGTCACTGTGATCGCTCCTTCTTTTCACATGAGCTGGGAGCTAGGTGGCCTCTGGTGATCTTTGTTGCCCAGATGGCCCCTGCCTCTGTGAGTCAGTGCCCTTCCTGTTCAGTAAATGTTAAGGTTAGGACCTGCAAAACCCAGGTTCCAAGTCAGCTGCACAAAGAAAGCCAATGATTTCTTTGAAAATTCAATGATCCATTCATTTGAAAGACAATGATTCTTCCCTATGTCATGAGGGTCAAGGCCAGAGTGTGAGGTGACCAGAAAGGTGTGATGCAGGGTATGAGCTTGGGCAAATGAATGCCCAGACCCTGCATCCTAGCATCAACCTGCTCTCCAGGCCATGGCCATTCCGCCATGGCTCAGCAGCCTGTGCCTGCTGCACACATACTCCACCCCCCAGCCCTGCCACCACTTACCTTTCACTTTATTAACTCCACTCGTGCTCAGTCAGCTCTGAGTACTCATCCCATTAGCACTCATCACGACTGCCCTCAAATTCTTGTGAAGCAATGAAGAGACTCACTGTGTTACTGAGTTTGGAAAATTCAATACTCCCAAGTCACTGGTTCCCAGAGATAGGCTCTCTCCAGCATCAAGTGGATCCTAGAATTCAGTGAAAGAACAAATGCATAGGGGAAGCTGAGAAATTTTTAAAGGGTTCCAAGAAAGTTCTGCCTCTCTAGGAATAAAAACAGATTTTTTTTAATGTAAAGAAATTAGCAATAAGACAATGATGAGCAAGAATACCCCAAAAGGTCAGAAGAAGAGAATTAAAACAGAAGAAGAGAGTTTAGAAACTGATAATGGGATATTTTAAATCAGTGGAAGCGATGAACTGGCTATTCAATGCACATTCTGGGGATAATTTGTTTCCTGTCTGGAAAAAAATAAAATTTAATCTCTCCTCATATCAAACATAAAATTAACGCCCAAGAGATGAAAGAAGTAAAGGTTAAAACTATGAAAACTCTCAAAGTGCTAAAATGAAATGTAAGATAATTCTGTTCTTAAACCACGGGATGGAGACGCTCATCCCACCCTGAGAATGCAAAGCCATAAAAGGGGGAAGAAGGAAAGGGGATTGCCAGAATGGAGGGAGGACAGCCAGGGGAGCACGGTAGACATGTAGACTCGTGTGTGTGTGTGGGGGGGGGGGGTGTTTGTAACACACGACAGAGGAACGGCAGCCGCAGAGCACAGAGCTCCTGAAAAGGTTCAGGAGTAGGCAGACGTCAAGGAGACCAACGGGCGGTTCACGGGAGGAAAGTAAATGGCAGCAAATGTGTGAAGAGATGCTTTCACTAACAATTAGAAAGTGCAAATTAAAACATCACGGTGTGATTATCACCAACAGAATGAGCAAAGGCCTGGAGCACAGCATCCCTAGAAAGTGGTTGTGCACTGAAGCAAGAGCAGTTGGTGGCTGGTAGTTTTCTCCAGGGCTTGTTTCCAGCACCCAGTCAGGGCCTGGCAACAAGTAGGCACTAAGTATAGACAGATAGACAGACAAACAGATAGATGATAGATAGATAGATAGATAGATAGATAGATAGATAGATAGATAGATAGATAGATGATAGATAGATAGATAGATGATAGATCATAGATAGATAGGTAGATGATAGATAGATCATAGATAAATAGATGATAGATAGATGATAGATAGATAGATAGATGATAGATGGATAGATAGATGATAGATGGATAGATAGATAGATAGATAGATAGATAGATAGATAGATGATAGATAGATAGATAGATAGATAGATAGATGATAGATCATAGATAGATAGATAGATAGATGATAGATAGATCATAGATAAATAGATGATAGATAGATGATAGATAGATGATAGATAGATAGATAGATGATAGATGGATAGATAGATAGACAGACA
>CABHPH010159651.1:62865-81242 GCA_902168325.1 Peromyscus nudipes
TAGATAGATAGATAGATAGATAGATAGACAGAAAGAAATAGAATATAGATAAATGGAGATAGATACTATTGTGCTAAAACATCTGTGACAAAAGTTGACATTTTACCCCTTCTAAAGTGCATAGCCTGATGGCATTTGATACATTCATGTTGCTGTGCAACCATTCCCAAGATCCTTTACCTTCTGAGTCTGCCCCAAACTCTGTCCCCATTAAACACTGACCTTCACTGCCCTACTTCCACTTGGCAATCCCATTCTACTTTCTGTCTCTGTGAATTTGGATATTGCAAGGACTTCACAAAAGTAGGCTTAGCCTTGTGTGACAAGAAGATTTTGACTTCAAAAAAAATTGTATATATATGTATTCACATGTGTGTATGTGTATCTGTATGTGTTCATATGTGTATTTATTTGTGTGTGTGTGCCTGCAGAGATCAGAAGTGACAGGTGGTTGTCACAATCTTCCTGGGTTGCTTGCCATGGTTTGTTTGTTTTGAGACAGGATGTCTCACTGCCCTTGGAGCTCACTGATCAACTGGTCTGGCTGGCTAGCAAGCCTTAGGGATCCTTTCTCTGCCTCCCCCATGCTCAGATTACAGGCACTATACCTAGCTTTCTCATGTGGGTTCTAGAGGAGTCAAACTCAGGTCCTCTTACTTGCAAGACAAACACTTTACCAACAGAGCCATTTCCCCAGCCCAACAACAAAATTTTAAATGAAGGAATGGATGTATTTCATATGAACAAAGAAGAGATCACATAGAAATTTGCTCATGAGTTAGTGACAGATCACGTGGCACCATTGCAGCCTTAAAAAGTGAGTCACAACTGCCTGTAGTTCCAGCTCCAGCAGGTATACTATGCCTCTGGCCTATGCAGGCACCTGCACATATATGCACATGCCCTTATATCCCCCACATAATTAAAATAATAAAAGTAAATCTTTAAGAATTAATGACATTCTATTTTATTTTTTATTTACCATGTATGGGTATTTAGTCTGCACATTTGTCTGTGCACTATGTATGTGCCTGGTGCCCTCAGAGACCAGAAGAGAGCATCGGATTCCCTGGAACTGGAGTTACAAATAATTGCGAGCCACCACATGGGAGCTAGGGATTAAACCCAGGTCTTCTGGAAGAGCAGCTAGTGTTCTTAATCATTGAGCCATCTCTTCAGCCCTTCAGTGACATTCTTAACAGAATAAGACAAAAATATATAATTCATGATGAAACACAAAAGACCTTGAGTAGCCAAAACAAGCCTAAGCAGAAGTAGCAATGTTAAGAGCACAATAAAACCCTTGATTTCAAATTATACTACAGAACCATTGTGGTGGTTTGAAAGAGGATGGACCCCATAGGCTCATAGATTTGAATGTTTGGTCACCAGGGAGTAGCACTATCAGGAGATGTGGCCTTGTTGAAGGAAGTGTGTCCCTGGTGGTAGGCCTTGAGGTATCAGAAGTCCAAGCCAGGCCCAGAGTCTCTTTTTTCCTGCTGCCCGTGGATCCAGATGTAGAACTCTCAGCTCCTTCTCCAGCACCATGCTACCATGCTTCCTGTCATGCTGATAATGGACTAAACCTCTGAGCTATAGGCAAACTCCAATTAAATGCTTTCCTTTATATTAGCTGCTACTGTCACAGTGTCTCTTCACGGCCATAGAACATCGAGTAAGGTAACCATAGTGATGCAAATGGCATGCTGCTGGCACAAAGACAGACATATAGGCCAATGGAAGTGAATAGAAGACCTAGTAATAAACCCAAGCAGCTCTGGCTACCTCATCTTTGACAAAGGTGATAATCACATAATCATATATTGAAGGAGAGAAAAAACCCACATTTCATCCACAAATGGTGCTGAGAAACTATATACCCACACGTTGAAAGAATGGAACTAGATCCACATCTCTCACAAAATCAACTCAAATGGATCAAAAACTTTAAATGTAAGACGTGACGCTAAGAAGCTTCTAGAGGAAACGCTTCATAGACACAGGCAAAGATTTTCCAAGAAGAATTCCAGTAGCTCAGGAAACGATCCTAAGAGCTGCCAAAGGGGATTGCATGTGTTCAAAAGCTTCCTCCAGGCGAAGGAGACAGCGCAGTGGAGACAGACTACAGCATGGAGGAAGTCTGAAAACTGCACATCCGAAAAAGGATTCCCATCTAGAACCCATAAGCAACTCCAAAATTAAACGCCTCTGACCAGTAGCTGAGTTAACGGGGAGAACAGACAGCCGTCAAAGGGAGGAATACAAACAGCCCGTCAGCATTTGGAAAAAGTGGTCAACACCATTAGCCATCAGGGGCATGAGACTCGAAACAGCAGTGAGGCTCCATTCACTTCAGTCAGGATGTCTGTCATCCAGGAAAACGATGACAGGAAATGCTGGCGATGATTTGGAGAGAGAGGTGAGCACTGTTGGTGGGAGTTAAACTGCTTAAGTCAATGTGGAAATCAGTGCTTACAAAGTGAAAACTAGAACTGCTAACATGACCCTCGGTTCCACTCCTGGGTACCTGAGGGACTGTAAGTCAACACCCCATGGAGATCTATGCACACCATGTTTACCCTACCATTCAGAGTCACCAAGGCTCTGGAACCAGCCTCGAGATCCACTCACAGACAAATCCCTACAGACAATGGGGTTCATAAACACAGTGGGATTTTATTCAGCTGTGGTGAATGAAATTAAGACATTTGCAGGAAAATGAATGGAACCAGAGACCGCCATGTTAAACAAAATAAGCAGAAAAGAACCTCCTGTTCCTTCTCCTATGCAGAATTTATATTTGAATTAATATACATATATACATTCTGTGAGTGAGCCCTGAAAGTGGAAGGGAGTTGGGAAAAGCATCTAACGGAAGTGAATAGCAAGAGAGCGGTGAAATGTATGTGACATAAACAGAGGGGACTATTTGGAGGGAAGGAGAAGGCCAGCAAGAAGGACAGAGGGTGGAGGGGACAGAGGAGCCCAGCAGGACAACACACACACACACACACACACACACACACACACACACGCATGCACGCATGCACGCACGCACACACTCTATACGTATATATTCATACATACATACACATATCACAATGAGACCCATCACGTGTGCTCTGAGACAGAGTATCTTCATGAAAATAATGGTCATGTCTTTATATCTCGACAAGATATCAGATCTCCCCCTCCCCCACCATGATACTGGGAATTGAACCTAGGCCTCGCTCATGTTAGACAAATGCTCTACCACTAAGCTACATCCTCACTCCTCTTTTGATCGTTTTGTCTAGCTGGATACAGGGTCTCGTTAAGTTACCCAGCTGGCCTTGAGTTAACTCTAATTCTCCTGCTCTGTCCTTCCAATTAGTTGGGATGACAGACCTGTGCCATGGGGTCAGGAACTTTTTATTATTTTTATAACAGCTTTATTGAAATAATTCACATGGGGCAACTCACCCATTTCAGGAATATGACTGAATGCTATGAAACACATAGTCAATTTTGAAATATCTCCATCAATTCAAAAAGAAACTCAGGAGGCTTTTTGCTAAATTTCTCTGTTCCTTGCATTCCCAGGCAAAATAACTCCCAGCATGCTTTCTGTCCATGTAGATTTGTCTCTTCTGGACATATCATAGCAGTAGAGATATTGGCAAGTATGGTTACTGGCTTCTTTCATTGAACATGTCCTTATGGTTTATCTGTGTTATAGCATGTTTTAGCATCTCATTCTTTTCATGACTGAATCCTATCCTATTGTATAAACAGATCTGTCTGTTGGCTGCTGTGTGCATTGCTGTTGTGTGCAAGTTTTCGGTGAACATGTCCTTTTCACTTCTCTTGGGTCTGAACCGGAACTAGAAATGCTGGGTCAAATGGGAGTTCTGCACATTACTGTTCGAGAAACTGCTGGAGCATTTTCCAATGTGGCTTCACTGTTCACAGTCCTACCAGCAAGAGAGAGCTCTGGCTCTCATCCCCAGCCCCGCTCCAGTACTGCCGTTGCCTGCCTGCAGGGCTGTAGCAGGTCCTGCTGGCTGTAAGTCCTGACTCCTCCTAGTTTGACTGACATTTCCCTGATGACCGGTGATACTGAGTGTCTTTCACATGCTTATTGGGACTTTGTACATCTTCTTCCAGTTCAGTCCCATTGGGCGATGTGTGTCCTCCGCCAGCAGCTCACTGTCTTGACTGATTTTGTTTTGTAGGATGTTTTGAAATTGGGGCGAGCAGGGGGGTGGGGTGGGGGACTCCACTTTTCCTTCTTGTCTAAGATGGTCTTAATTGTTCTCTGGTGGGAGATTGTTATGGCGACCCTTAGGATCTGCTCGTCCACTTCTTCAAAGAAACCGTCTGTGATTGCAGAGAGATCACACTGAGTCTGCGAGTCAACGTGAGGATTGCCGTGGCAGTAATGCTACAGACCCACCCGTGATTACAGAACACTTTGAATTTATTTATTTAGATTCCCTCACCGTATTCAAAACTAAAGCAGGAGCTGGAGCGATGGCTGGGCAGTTAAGAACGCTGTCTGCTATTGCAGAAGGCCTGAGTCGGGTTCCCACCACCTCCCCAGGGCTCACATCTATCTGTAACTCTAGTCCCAGGGCACTCAATGCCCTCTAGAGGCACCAGGCACACATGGGGCAATAGACAACGCATAATAGACATAAACTAGAAATAAATAAATCTAACATAAAATAAAATTAATTAAGCAATCAATCACCAAAAGGCAGTATTTGAGAAAATGTCCCACCTGCTTCATAGCAGCCCTCTCTGAGGATTTCTTTATCTTGCTGGAAGGTTCTGAAACTCACTGGGGGGTTGAGTGTCTCACTTCTTCTAAAGCATTGCAACCAGGGTGTACAAACTGAGGGGCCATCTGGAGGGAATGGGATCTTTATTTCTTTTGCCCCCATAAAGGCCTCTGTCCTGCTTGGCTGCCTAGGAAGAGGAGTGCTTTTCACTTGTTACACGGAGAGGAATGTTCTCAGAGACACAACCTGCCTGTCTATTTTGTAGAAAATTGGGGAAACATAGATAGTATTACTTTTCAGGTAATTTTCTATTTACTTTTAGGGCCAAAAGTAAATAGAAAATGGTGTTATAATATATAAACTTTCTGCCTCTCATATGTAGCAAGAGGGAATTTTGATGTAATCCTGACAAGTATTTTTCAGTGTGCATGGATGTATTCTTCTGGTCTTCTCTCAGAAATTTACAGATTGGAATCATGTTATATATTCAAGGCAACATGCTTATATAACGTAATGCTATGTCATTGGTGTTTATCATTTCATGAAATATCCTTCAAAACATGATCTTCATTGTAACATGAATCTTAACAGGTCTTATTAATAAAATCAAACCTGGAGCCAGGTATTGGGGTGAATGCTGGAAGCTCAGAGAAGCAGAACAAGCCATAGCCACCTCAACTTGCTAATTCCTCAGCTGATCCTGTTTCCTCAGACTGGAAGACTCTCAGTCCTCATCCAGAACGGATCTCAGCTGAACTGTTGCTCAAAAGCCTAAAAGCTTAACCAACTCTAGTTCCTGGTCCTCGCACCTTAAATACCTTTCTGCTTTCTGCCATCACTTCCTGGGATTTAAGGTGTGAATCACCATGTTTGGCTGCTTCCAGTGTGGTTTTGAACTCACAGAGATCCAAATGGATCTCTGCCTTTGGAATGCTAGGATTAAAGGCGTGTGTGCCACCATTTTCTGGCCTCTGTATCTAGTGGCTGTTCTGTTCTCTGACCCCAGATAAGTTTATTAGGGTGCACAATATTTTGGGGAACACAATATCACCACACTTAATAGCTTAATAGAATCTATGATATTCTATTGTATGACAATATCAGAACTAATTACTGATCCTGTTTCCAGCCATTTGGGTGCTTTCCCATTTTTAATAAATATGGCTGGCATCAGGGAAAGTTCATGCACTTAGAGTCTTGTCTAATCGTTCATTATTTCCTTGGAATTGATTCATAGAAATGGGATTATTGAGTCAAAAGGTTATGAGCACTTAGGTCTCTATGCAAAACCCTGTTGATTTTCAGAGCATTTGTAAGACTTCTAATGAGAACTCCAGAACATCCATTTCTCCACCATGAGCATTGAACACCCATTTTTAAGAGAAACGTTCTTTTCTGGTTTAATAAATGAAAAAAATTAGCTCATCCTTTTAATATGTGTATGTGCTCTTCTATCTTTCTCTTTAGAAATTTACAGATTGGAATACATTATAGTCAAACACTATACGCTTATACAACTTTATTTTATCTCATTGGTATTTATCATTTTATGAAACATACTTCAAAATGTGATCTTCATGACTTAACAGAACCTATACTGTTTCATTATGTGACTGTGTTAGAACCTAACTGCTAATCCTGTGTGATGTTTTAAAGAAAATGACTCCCAAAGGGAATGGTACTATTAGGAGGTGTGGCTTTGTTGGAGTAGGTGTGACCTTGTTGGAGGAAGTGTGTCACTATGGAGGCGGGCTTTGAGGGCTCATATATGCTCAAGCTAAGCCCAGTGTCACAGACCACTTTCTGTTGCCTACAAGCCAAGATGTAGGATGCTCGCCTACTTCTCCAGCACCATGTCTGCCTGCATGCCACCATGTCGCACCATAAGGATAACAGACTAAACCTCTGAAAATGTAAGCCACCCCAATTAAATGATTTTTCCTCTGTAAGAGTTTCCACAGTCATGGTGCCTCTTCACAGAAATAGAAACCTTAACTATGACATCTTGTTTTCGGCCATTTGGGTGCACATAATACATCTTTTAAGTGAGGGTGAACATAGTTTCCTAGGCATTTTCCTTAAGAAAACTTTTATTGACAGTTATGCTCTGAATGTATGAATCTGTCCATGTAATGATGTACAGACATGTGGGTGTTTTCGGACTACAGATGTCTACCCTAGACACTCAATAAAGGCCATACCTCACTGATGACTAATAATGGTCGAGATTTTCCTCTTTGCCCCATTAGGCTTTGAATTATTTCTACAATATTTTTCCCTAATTTTATGGTTTTATCCACTTTAAACTGTTTCTGCTTCTTCTCAGGAAGTTCAGGGGCCTCCTTTTCTTTAACTTTTCAATAGCTTCCAAAGTGACAGGTTTCACATTTGATATGGGTTGATTTTTGATCACCTCTTGTCTTTCTCTTATAAATTGATAGGGAAGTTGCCCTTTAAAAACGGTGGTTCATGAGTCTTACTGACTTGCAAATGCTCACTGTTGATTAAAGATAAAATCTTTGGTTTCTGTTTCTGCTGGGTACCCCCACTCAGGCCCTATGCTTTGCCAGCACCCTAATAGTGGCCATGTAGCAGAAAAGAATTTGTTATTCACAGGAGGAGACTCAAGATTTGAGCTCAGTTTTGTCTGGGTCTTGCCTGGTGATAGCTGAATGAGCTATAGTAAGGACTCCTGGTTCAAGACCCACTATCAGTTCAGCCTTGTGAGGGAGAGTGGTCTGATGGGTCAGGAAGACACCACGGCCTCTTGCTGCCCTTTGTTTCTTGTGCTTTCTACACCTTCAGCTCTGTTGAAACTCGTCTTAATTCTGCCACCAACACCGTGGCTCCCGTTTTCCTTTTTCATCCCATCACTTTGTAGCACTAACAGAAGCCAGTTTACACTGGTCCCTTTCCAGTTATGGCTTCCCGGCTAAACTTTTGCTGCCCTGTCCCTCTAGTGTGGTCTCCGTGGACCCGAACAGCATCACCCTTCAGTACCTGCATCCTGTGACCAACTTTCTTCCCCTGCCCCCATACACAGCAGATGTTACCAAGGCTCCAGGGAAGAAGAACCTGCAGCCCAAGCCTGGGGAGTAAGGGTGTGTAGCACCAATTGTGCCTCACAGGAAACTGTCTTGAGCCCTCTGGTGTGTGCCGAACAGACCAGCTAGTTTCCTCTTACAGTCTGATCAAATGGCCTGGATGGAATAGAGACCTCCATGATGGATGGATTGGTTGTGATCCTTAGAAATGGATTCTCTCCTCCTTCCCATTCAAACTCTTTTCATCTTTAATTCTTAAGGATGTTGGAAACCTAAGACAGTGGGAAAGGCAGAGTTTGGAGGCCAATGGGATTGCATTTGGCATCTAGCCTTGTCTCCCAGGCAAGTCACCTGACCTTGCTTTAGCTCTTTGTTTTGAGGTACTGGGGATTGAACTCAGAGCTTCACACACCAGACATGGAGCACAGGCTCACACAGAATGCTTTAGAAGATTGAGTGACCCAAAAAGGTGTTCTGCAAGCCCCTGAGCCATAAACCAGCCATTGGCGGTTTGAAAATATAGGCTGTCCATGGAGCTTTAAAGTCAAACTAGACTCAGGGGCCACTGAGTCCTGCCAAGGATGACCTCCCCCACCCCTGGGTTATTTAGTGATGGGTGTATTCAGAATGGCTTGGTCCCAGTTCTAGTTGGGGATTTGGTTTGTGTGGACTAGTGGAACCATGTATAAACCCACACAGGGCTCATAGCCACCTTCTGCTCTACTAAGGCTCTCCTCTCCTCCCATTTGTCTCCAGGGCAGGGATAGGGTATGGAACCACTGGGGTTGGGAGCTCGTCCACCCTACTCCCAACCCACATCAGCAACTGGCTCCCTGTGAAACCTGCAGCTCTATGCTGGGACATGACAAATGACCACAAAAATCAATTTGTAATCTGATTGGAGGTTTTTGATTTCCTCTGATGAGTTTAAATTTCATTAAAAGCAACCTTATTCCAACATAAAAAGAATCCTTGAAGGGTAAAACAGGGGATTGTCTCACCCAGTATAAAGCATCCCAACTCTTTTGTGTGATTTATTCATGGCATTAATTGTAAGGGCCAGCCCGCGGTGTCTGCTGGCAGCTGTGTTGTTATCGGGGCCTGGGATCGGCCCAGGCGGGCTCAAAGCACAAGGACTCACATTCAAAACTCGCTCTTCGGCATATCGACACTTCAGTTATCAACAGACCTTTTTATCTGTGGGGAGGGCACTCCAAGCTCGGGGTGGGGGCCAGAATAAGCTAGGAATCAACGCCATGCCTCTCGGAATTCTCCTAATTGTATGTATTCTCTGAGAAAATGATCATCGTGGCCTCTTGTCTTGATGAGAAATTGACATTTTCTGAGTACTTCTTTGGGTGCTCCGAGCAGGGGAGATAAGGCCCGGAGTTGTTTTAAAGCAGAGCAGCCTTTCTTTCCTTTCAGGGGCCTCTTTATTGCTCTCGTTGACCCACTTGATGAGTATGGATTTCACGAGGTCTTTTTCAGCATTTGAACTATAAAAGGTTCAGCACGACACCACCCCTTATAGACAAAAGATAACCTTGCCCTTTGAATATATTGATTCTTTATTAACTAGGCTGTTTAATGCAATGAAATGAGGCATTAGATTGAAGCCCATTTCAAGTGCTTTGAATAATCTTTAAAAGCTTGAAAGACCTTAAAGGGAGGCCTGACAATACTTTGCATTCGTTTTTTGAGAGAATTGGTTCTTGCTTCTGGATTGAAACCCAAGCGTGTGAACTTCTCTCTGCCCAGGTCAACAGCACCTGGCACACTAGCTCCAAAGACCCGAGCAGAGTTCCTGGTCTCAGCTCAGAGGGATGAGGTTGGGATTTGGACAACACCTTCCCCAGCCCTGTAGACTTGGGAAGGCCTAAGTGGGCTTCGTGCCATGGGAACCTATTTCTTTACTGTCTCTTTAAGGCCAGCCGGCAAAGGATCATCACTGACAGGAGGGAGAGGTATTCACAAGTTTCTTTATGTTTTGAATAATTGTTTCCTGTTTTGCTCAGCAGAACAAGTAATTAAGATGACATTTGTGAGTACTAATTTAGATCACACTTATGTGAATGTGTGACAGAACCGCAAGCCAAAACATGCAAAGCCTGCCTTTCACTGAGGAGAAAATGGAAAGGGCTGAGCGGAATAAAACGGGGTAGGGGAGCCGTGCAGGGGCTGTGTAAGCTGGAGCTGGTGCCGATGGGTGAGTTCGCTGGAGTACCAGCCTTGGCCTCCCGCTATGTGTAGCCTCCAGTGGCCAGTACCAAACCCCTCTGTGCCCCAGACACGTAGCAGCGCTGGAATCCTTTCTATCAAGCCATCAGCATGGCTCCCATGTGCATAGTGTCTGCCCACAGCCTTGATAAGCTCTCCTGACCTGGTTCTTGCCAAAGGGTACATAGGGATGCAGAGAGTAGAGACGAGTGAGTGTTGGGGGAGCCAGAGCAGGTACTGTCCAGCCATGCAGTTCAGAAAGCTGATTAGCCAGCTTCCCTGCAACCTCAGGATCATTTACAGGGCACCCTGGTGCTGCTGTGACCCAGGCAGTTGTGACAGAAACAGTTTGGGCCTGAGTGTGCGGGCCTCAAGTGTTCCGATGGTACCTGTGGCATCACAGCCACCTCAGGAACTGTGCCGACTGAGGGCTGAAGACTCTGGAGGGTTCTTTGAAATCGTTTGGATCTTGGTGAGCCCCAGCTCCGGAGCCTGGGATGTGGAAATGAAATCCCCAATTCATTTGTCAGTCATTTTAATAGTCAAACAGATAGAATTACCCAAAGTGAAATTCACAGACAAGAAATACTTTAATTAAATATTGTGTAAAATGAACATTTTTATACAGTTAAATATCTGAAAAAATGTACAGATAAAACAATCTTATTGTAGGGTCTCTGACAGCAAAATCTACCATTTAGTGAAGCTCTCGGTTTTGGACACAATGAAGCGATGAGGGCGTCGACTAGTCGATCTAAAACACAAACCGGGTGCGGGCATGGGGGGGGACTTGCTAATGTGCACGTGAGTTCTTTTTAGGTCAAACCCTTACTTACACAAAATAAATCGAGGCAATTTAGTTCCAAAGTGACTTCTCAGGCTGTTCCATGTAGCTAAGCCCTGTCAGGAGTCACATAGTCAGAGTGCGACCCACTGACCGCTGGGGACATTCTGTTTGTCTTATTGAGTCCCTTGAATGAACACTTTCGAAGCTGTCCATGGTTTCTTTGTGTATGTGTGTGTCTGGTTTTGAAAATTCCCTCCTTTCTGTTTCAAATCTGACTTCTGGTGCTGTGTACAATGCATGTGCTGTCTGCAAGGACAATGAGGATGAAGGGAAGAGGGAGAGGAATCCCAACACTTGCTCTCAGGGTGGGTTTGGCACTGACAGGCACAGTGTCTGAAGGAGGTCTTTCCAGTTAAAAAAAAAGTACAGACAGTGCTGTTGGATCTGACCACAAAAAGGTATTGTTTAACATTAAAAAAGACCAGCAGTGTCTCCCTGACACCTCTCTAACTCCAGGGTGGCCTTGAGTGGTCAGAGAGCAGCAGACAGATCCAGGAATGAGTGACTGGCAGACTGAAAGTTTGTGCTTTTGGTGTGTGTTGTGTGTGTGTGTTGTGTATATGTATGTTGTGTGTGTGTGTGTGTTCATCATCAGTCTCCAAATGTTAACAATTGTGGTATAAGCCTGTGAGAAAGTAGCACAGAAATTCTTCAAAGAAGTTCACTTTTAAGGCATCAGAGAAGTTAATGTGGCAAACATTTGTAATTAAAACATCGGAAGTAAATTTTATTTTAAACTTTAGGCCTCTGAATTTTTCCAGTAAACACAGTTCAGCTATGTGGCAAAGTCCTAGGTGGCAGCTAAAATGACTTTTTTTTTTACATTCTACAAAAAAACAAATTAAAAATAAAAAATAAAATAAGGACACAGCCCCGGACGGTGTGGCCCCTTCACAGCCGTTCCACATGCAGAATCTACTAGGATTTGTCACGGCCGCTGACACCGTTTTCTTTTGACTATACAACAAACTTTTCTTTTCAAAAGTATTTGTTCAGATAACTTAAAAATAATATAAAAATAAACAATGAATTTGACTTTTCCTCAACATAAAAAAAGGGATGGAAAGTCTAAACAATAGCAAATGGTTTAGGTACAAATGAAATGTAAGGACATTGATTCATTTTAACAAAACAGATCAAAGAGACAGTTCTTGGTGTCTGTTCTTTCCCTGTGTAACAACCCAGGGGCAGGATCAAACACCAAGACAGACATGAAGAAAGAAGGTGGGGAAAGCAATGTACAAAATCTCAAAGATAAATACAATATTTATAATTGATATGTTACAAAATAAAGTCCCTTAACAACTGCAAGTGTTCATGGGAAAGGAAGTGTCGCATGAAAGAGCATTTTATCCCTTATAAGACACATAAGGAATAAAACTCATTTTTCTAAATATTTTAAGTGGATCTGAAAAAAATTCAAGACAAGTGTATAAATATTTAGCTACAACTTTGGCAAAATCACAAAAGTCTACAATTTTATAACCACATACAAAACACATCGGGGAAGAAGGGTCTAGAAGTCAAAAGGACAATTTCAGGTACAAGAAACATAGACCTCACAGTAGCCTAAGAATGCAATAGGTTTACAGTGCGCAAAAGTTGAAAAAATGTTGCCGATCGCACTTGCTTTAACAGGAAGCTCTAGGTGGGAGAATATTGGAACCAACAGACAGTAGCATATTTTTTTTCTCTGTCAGTGTGCTTGTTGAAGGCAAGAGATTCGATATCAAAGTTACAATTTCTAACTACAATAAGTTACAAAGTTTCATTTCATTAAGATGAAGTTAAGCAATGATAAACCCTCCCTCCCTCCCTGCCACCCCAAATTCACCTAGTCATATCCTCCTCTGTTCCAGTTAATGGCTCATACCTCCTTGGCCCCCTTTTTTTCACCACAAAAAAATATTTCACATTATAGAGATACACAACCATTGTGAATCTAAATATGAGTACAGAAAAATGTTTCGAGGCTTTCCTCCTCAGTGTTGCATGGGCATCAAAATGGTGCATATTCACGAAGCTTCTCCCCACACAGATAGCACGCACTAGACAGCCAAGACGGGATCAGAAACTTTATACAAAATAGGCGTTGCTTTGTTTTCCTTAATCTTCAGGACTGAGAAATGTGAAAATATGAGAAAAGTTCAGTCAATAAAATGGAATTGTTCATGAAGAAGTAGGCTTGTTCGCGTGTTGATTCTTAACAGTTTAAATAAAATCTTTAAATGTCTCTTGTAGCATTCAACTGTTGCTGATTTTTAGTTTTGAAGATAGCGTTTTTTTGTTTGTTGTTTGTTTGTTTTCCATCAGCACGTCTTAACACACTACACGTGTCCCCTGAAGTCCGTCCTTGGATGCTGGGTGCTGTGAAGGTAAACAGAGTCCCTCACATGGGTGGGACTACCAGCCCAGACATAGCTGCAAAAGAGAAGGGGACAGCAGTTAATGCCGACCACCCCACACGCGCACCCTCCTGCGGGCCCAGCTTGCTCCTCCTGTGCCGGGATCCACAGGGAAGACAGGCTCGCTCAGCTCTCTGTGGAGCCAGCTCTGCGCATGGCAGGGGTGTGTTGGGAAGTCTACTTCTTGGGGTGAGGGCACACTGGTGGCACAGTTCCCACAAGCCTTTCTGGTGCTGCAGCCCTCGGAAAAAAGGCCTTCTCTGCGAGAGGGAACGCTCTCTGCTTTGCACATGTCTCCACATTGTGTTCAAAGCAAAGGGAAGCTCACGCTTTGGAAAGAGGGGAACCAGCCTGGCCATGGCTTGCAGGCCTTGCTTTTCCTAAGTGAAATGGAGACTCGCCTCAGTTTCCCCCTCTGCCTTTGGGCCAGGCTCTGACCTCCTACTAGCAGCTCCGTAGCGTAAGGGTGAGTCAGGCTCTCAGACCAAAGCCCCAACAGGGCCCAACTGCTCTGGAATGCCGTGGCCAGGGGGTGATGGAGGTACCACACCACCTCAGAGTGCTGTTTTCTCTTCATACAATCAGAGAAGCTTGGCACTGAAGCGCCAAGTGCAGCCAGCTCTGTAGTGAACTCCTGGTCTGCATGTAATTTAAAGTCTTTTAACTCTGGTGTTGTTTAATTTTAGTCAGAATGACTGTTCTCATTAATTTATGTATAACATATTAATACATTTGTTCATGTAGTGATGTGAGCTTCAATTTCTCAGTCCATTAATTTCAACGACATTAATTTATCTCCGACTCACCGTTACAACTTTATGGTTTGGCAGGCCCCTGTGTACACACACTGCTTATGTGGTACCACCTAGTCGGCCTCGATGCTGGGGCATGGCCACAGACACCTGCCCTCACTGCCTGCCTGCTAAGCAGTGTTGGCCTGGTGCCCAAGGACAGCTCTGAGGCCGGCTGGCGACGCCAGGGGCCTGGGCGTCCCGTCAACACTGACAGGTGTGAAGACAATGAGTTCAAATCATTGATACCTTTCCAGTTCCTTTTTTGAGCATTAGTTCATCAAAGTGGAATATACCACCGACTTCACAAAAGGGCCAGTTTGTCTTCTCCACGGTTGCGTCCTCGGCACCCAGCAGAGAGCCTGGCACATAGTAGGCACTCGGTAAATACTGGTTGAATGGGTTCATGTGTTTAAAGGAGAATGGGTTTGACTTTCACCCGGTGGAGCACATACCCAAGGTGGTGTCTGAAAGAGGCCAGATGACGGCCACTTACTTCACAGGGAGTCACGTGTGAGCCCAAAGGCCTAGGGGCACCCATAATGGCTTCACCACCACACTCATCGTAGGTCACATGCAGCATGAGCTGCCCTCAGTGCTGGGAAAGGTGCTTGGTGCCTGTTCCACACGGCCCCAGCTGTGGACAACTGTGTCCAAGTGGCAGTTCTCATGCCCTTGGGCCAACCCTTCCCACTCTGAACTGGGAGAGAACACGCACTCCCAACCACAGACAGTCTTGCCACCCAGTCACGGTACACGAATTGTCCTGGGTCAGGATGCTCAGCCCTTTCCAAGAGAGAGCAAAGCCATGTAGACTCATTGTCCTGATGGTAAGGCTGTACATAAAACTCTGCCTCATGGCAAGGGGAGCAGGCAGAGTCTGGGACGGGCTCTCTAGATGGCACAGTGACCCGCCATCCATTCTGAGACTGTTTCTGCTGCCCCTTTAATAAAGAGGCTGCAAGCCTGGTGCTAAGGGCAGGGTCATGCCCTTGCATGGAGAAGGGCCAGGCCTGGGTACTAGGCTGCATGGGGCTCTGCTTTTCCCCTCAAGTGAGGCTCCACCCCTTGGGGCATGGAAGAGTTACTGGACAAAAAAAAAAAACCTAGAGGCAGAATCTGGTACCTATTGGGGCTTGAGGACCAGGTCTGTAGGTAGCTATGGGACAGGAAGGAAGATGCAGACCACTGAAACACATGCAATGCCACAGGCATGCAAGGGGTTTGGGAAGGGGCCATGGGGCCTGAGCACCCACCCGTACCACCCTCACCTTGCAGTCCATTCCCGTTGGCGCTGGTGCAGGAAGGAGGAGGCGAGGCTTGGGGCCGGACCACGGGCGCAAAAGCGCTCTTCTGTTTCACTGCGGAGATGACATTGGCAGGTGAGAATGAGAAAATGCCGTGTGTGCTGCTACAGTTTGAAGGGAGGGTGACCGAAGAGGCTGCCATGGTGGGGCTGGACGGCACTACTGCAACAAAGCAAACATGGTCAGCACAGGCGGGCTGTGGCGCGGCACCACAGCGAGAGCTCCGAGGGCCTCGCCTCGCACGGGGAGGGGCCACAAAACAAGACATGACATGCTTTGGCTCGGCCACTCTGGATAACAGGCAAACGCTTTGGGGGGGGGGGGGGGGGGGGTCGTCGGGCTTTCTCTTCCAATTGAGCAGCCCCGTGTGGTTCAGATTTTTATTTTGGTGGCCAATAAGATGGCGTCGTTGGGGAGGGCTGTAGTAGGTCAATTTGCGGTTGTCGTTTGGACGCCCAGCCTCTGGGGCCACCCTTCCTTTTATCCAGTAGCTCACATCACAGAACATCCAAGCAATACACACACTCGACTTTGTAGTGAATATGAATCTGCGTGATGACGTGTGACAAAAACAGACACTTACTGCCGTAGGGAGAGTTAGCGGAGGAGCCATTAAGAAATCCAGGCGAGCCAGGGACCCCTAGATTGGCCATGGCGCCACTTCCATATCCATTCATGCTAGTGCTGACTGTGTTGTAATTGGACTGCTGGGGAGTACTGCTGGGGACGTAGCCTCGCGGGGACACGCTGCTTGTATTGCGACTGTAGCCGACTGTTAAAATCCCCCCCCGGCCAAAAATAACATTATTATCAGTGACAGACACCTGGGGGGGGGGAGTTTCCCCGAGAATCTATATCATATATTCAACATTTTAAATTGACTTTATGCTTCCTCTCGCCCTGGTGACTCTAGCCAGCTTGGATAATCTTATCATGCCAACCCTACCACGGGTGAGACCTGTTCCATCTCTGTTGGCTTCGACGGCCAGCCAAAGAGTGCTTTGATCTAACCTTCAGCTGTTTCCACACGCTGCTTTAGAAGCAATTACCAACAGCTTGGAGGCCTGACCTGCTACCCCAACTCTCTCTGAACTTTCAGCCTCAACAGACCTTCAAATGCCATGGCTGACCAAGAGAGCTTGTTTGCGGCCACAACGTCCCTGGAAAGACGGTTTTAGGGTCTTCTTTTTTACAGCTGCTGCCTCTCTGAGCAAGGGTGGGGTGGGCGCCATAGCTCCTTGCCTGCTGTGGGGTGTGGGTAACTGGGAGCAAGGTGGGGTGGCTCTGAGATGGGTGCCTGAGTTGTTGTTTTTTATAGAGAATGTGAACTAAACTGAGCTCAAAGAACCAGCTCAAAGGACACCAGATTGTGACCTCAACAGCCCTGGTCACTGTGCTACAGGATAAGGTACACCATGGTGGGGAATGGATGTTTTTATCCATGGATCCAGACCAGGATGCGAACCCAAATACCACCCATGAGACATCCAAGAAGGCTCCTCCTGGCTTCCTATGTTATAGCTGCCCTATGGCTCTGCCCATTCTTGTCAAAGAACACAGAGTCACTTACAAATAAGCTAAGGGACACTTCTAGCAATACCAGGGAGCTGGGTGGCAGTCGATGGAGCTACTGTCACTAGGTCTGGGCCCTCTGAGTGTTCTCTGCCCAGTACAGCTGGAAGATGTGCGGCAAGGTCTTCCCTGCAAGAAGGAACCAGCCATGCCTAAGGGCATGGAATGTGGCCAGCACTCCCCAGCTGGGCCCCAACACCTCCACCTGCAGCTATGGCCTCAACCCACCCTGGGGAGGGGGCCAGGGGAGGGTCCACCTGGCACAGTAGCCTACCTTGGTCATTGGCTTGTGAGGTCTCTGACACGTTAACAGCTAGCTGGCTGCTGAAGGAGTTCACACCCATCATGCCAGTGTGCGCCGGAGTGTTGCCCAAGGTGGGGATCTGGTTGTGATTGCGGGGAACGCTGTACAATGCCTCAGCGATGTCGGCCGCCCTCTTCAGGATGATCTCCTAGCGCGCAACCGCAATACATGTGTAAGCCTAAGATGTCATGCAAGGCCAGGTTCCGATGGCTACATCCCATGCACTGTGGGCCTGTCCTCTTGGTGGGGCAAGCAACCACTGTATGGGCCAGACTGTGACAAAAATCCTTAGGAAGAGTGTCAAAGGATGCTTCCCAGTGGCTACATCTTGTCCTTAGACCTGTAACCCCAAGCCCTGGGTCAGGCAGAAGCAGCAGACTCAGAATTAAAGAACTGGGCCACCTCTAGAGAAAATGAGTATCTCTTCCCTGGGGCCTCCTGACCTGCAAGAACAAGCTATGGGCTGCCCACGAGCCCTCCCGGAGCCCCAGGAATGCCTAATGCACCTCACCCACCACTGAATACTGTAGAACTTCAAAGACACACCCTCCTTTTGTGGACCACCCTCCTCAACTTGTCTCTTTCTACATGAATACTTAGCATGAGGCTTGGCTATGGAGCTATCGTAGGGCACTTGTGTGCCTAGGAAGCCCATGCTGCCCGTGTAAGCTGAGATGCTGATTGTAGGGAAGGGGTAGACAAGTGGAGCCAGGACCCCCCCTACCTGGTTGTTGTGAGGCATCCCGTACAAGGCTTCCACGAGGTCTGCTGCCCTCTTCAGTAACACTTCCTAAAGTGAAGCACACGGGGTCTTACTGGAGCTGCAGGGGCAGCGTCACTCATCCAAGAAAGCACACAGCACCGCTGCAAGAGACCAGCTCCCACCCACGGCTCCTGTCCATCCTCTGCCATGAACTCTCCAGAAGACAAACACAGGTGACCCGCTCTGTCGTTCACAGTCTGTGTGAATCTGCATAATGGCCTTCTTTGGGCTGTGCCAACCAGTGCCACTGGCAGAGGCATGTGGCAAGACAGAAGTGGGTGGGAAGGAGCCCCATCCATGCCTGGGGTTTAATGATGGAGTCTTACGGGTATTAAACAAACACACATGGCAGAGATAGGAAAGG